>JAPTHN010000004.1:15101938-15317367 GCA_026936325.1 Platynereis dumerilii
GGCCTGGAGAAGGATGGATGGATGATTGGGGCTTTATGACCTGTTTTTATGCATTTGGAGGGCCAATTTTGTCCAGAAAGAGGACACAATAATGATACGAAGGACAATTGAAACTGCCGTCCAACAAGGGCCCTAGCGACCCGGCAAGAGCTAGATTTAATTCCACGTCAATTAAACATCGAAGCCTCTGATCGATTAAGAAGTCCAAAGTACCTCACTCACTGTTAGAAGATTTTGAACAGATGGCAGGTTTGACAGCCATGAAGAATTTTGACGGTTTCAAGTTTTAGGTGTGTTTGTGCCAGAGACAAAATGTTGTCGTCGCAGAATTGAAACCATTTGGTCATTATGCATGTTATGCCGATTGTTTTGCCACCATTTAATTTCTTAATTGTCCCATTTTTGAAAGTGTTGGTAAATACCACAGGCATTACAATCGTTTTGAGAAAAAAGCTTGTCACTGCACTTATTGAATTTATATACAAGGTTGGCAACTCCTGGTTTGAGAATTCATGCTCTTGCTTGAGACAGCATTACAGCAGGAATTCTCAAACCAGGAATCTTGAGGGAGTTGCCAACCTTGTATGTATTGTATACAGGATACGTTTAGCAATGTGAGCTTTTTGTAAGAAATTATAATGCCTGTGGTAAATACCTATATTTTCCTATCAAAAATTCCTATATTTTCATTATATTTTATTAAATATTCAGTGAGCAACCAGCATAATTTAGGAGCAAGACATTTTTAGAAATTCAGAATGCAAGTTACACACGGCTCCAAGAGATTTGGATTAAGGCCATTGAGGCATTATATCAACATGATCGGATCTCCGGGCAAACCAGATTTTTTTCAGAACTGACAAAATTTCAAAGATATCTCAATTGAAGCATCTCAATAGCTTAATGCACTGTAATGCAGGATACAGGTTTTTTTAGATGATCTTCTTAATTCTATACGAACATCCTTTCAGATATTTATAACATCATATAGATTCTATATCTGGCAACTGCCATCAAAGAGATCTCTCATCATCTCTTAAGCAGCTCTTTATTCTTTAATATATAACAATAGGGTCAAATATAGGAGGATTTACCTAATTCGAACGGAAAATATAGATTTATTTGACACCAAAACAGTTGGCAAAATGGTGGACACCAAACTGTTGGCAAAATGGTGGACACCAAAACTGTTGGCAAAATAGTGAACACCAAAACTGTTGGCAAAATGGTGGAATGGTTTCTAACTTTAGCTGAAAACTTAATGTCACAGAAAAAAACATAGCCTAAAGTTCTTATCGGGGGAAAATATACACCTAAAACGTGATATTACGGACAAAATGTGTAAATGCGCAAAAAGTATCTTAAAACTTATATTATATAGAAATTTAGAGAATATTCTCCAAAATAGAGGAGACAACAGACGCCAAAAAATACAGGAAATATCAGAATATAGGAAGATTGGGCAGCCAGGTTCTGGGTTCTTGCAAGAGTTGTTTGACGAGACGGTAGACTTAGGTAGAGAGAGCGGGAGTCCTCAACATGTTTTAAAAGGAATACCTAAAAGGCTCGACTAGTGATACATGGACAGTGAAAATAGCCAGATACCGGATGCCGGATAATCCGGCAACTTCAACTACTTGATAGGAGCCGGATAGTAAGAACAGCATAATGAACATTCGAAAACGTTTTTCAGCATTCGCGATGGATTTTTTTTTCTGAGAGCCGAGAGATATGATATCATGTCTGGCAGGAGGACCGTTCCTCGGCTGGAATGATTTTGTTATTTTCTGTAACTGAATTAAAATTTTGAAGATGGCGAAATCATGTTACTGACTCTGTTCTTCTGACATTACTTTATTATCAACATTTTTTAGCTTTTCAATTATTTTTGACCATCCCAGATACCCGATTCTTACACCCTAATTCTGCCGGATACTAGATATCCTGCAAATTCCAATATCCGGCCGGATACCAGATATCCTGCAAATTCCAATATCCCACCGGATACCTTGCCGCATATCATATCCTTGCATCCCTATGTTTGACAACATCAGGTTATTATACAGACATTCATTCATGTAAAACAGACGTCTACACACAGATGACTATACATCAGTATAGATATAATATGTGACCTGCTCCACCAAAATGATTTCAAAGTAGGCAATTTATATTTCTTAGGAATTAGCAAAATTTGTCATAAGCGATAAGGTCACTTTTGGATGTTTTTTTTAGGTGTTGGTACGTTTTAGCAAAAGTAATTTTCTTTGAATAATTATGAACATTTTAACCGGAAAATGATTAAAAATGATCTCAAATTGGGTGTACTTCTTGATTTTCTTAGTTCATTGCAGTATATACAAATGAAATAATTCAAATGGCATTTTCATAAAGTTTGATGTTTCATATTCTCAATGTTTGAGGAGCCATATCTTTGGATTGGAAGGAGATATCAATGCATATGAAACATCATTTTAAAGTCAATTTCCAATAGACTTAAGTCATTTTTTCACAAACAAAATAAGATAGCAAATCATTTTGGTGGAGCAGGTCACATCTGTAACTTTCAGCGACGTACCTGAAGAGCCTGTCCGGAGATAAGTTGATCATAATCCGCACTGTCCAAGGTAATCCCATTGAATCCGGTGGCATCCGGCTCCTCTTTGACCTGCAAAGACAGACAGACAGACATGAGTGATGCAGATAGACACAATGCCACAGTGCCATTATACTATCAGTTATACCCTGCTCGTTCGGAGGATACGGGAATATAGATCACGAAGGACTCGACTCCATACACTACGAAGCCGAAGACAGTGCCATACTTAATATCCATATTTTTAACGCCTACTATTGTCACACACGAACACTAATATGCTGCCACACCTTCTCATTCCCTCGGTGTTGGTAGTGGCAGTTTCTTTCCCCTGGCCCAGGCTTTCAAGTGGTCTAGCAAAAATATATGGGACGTTTTTTAAAGTTTTATAGGAAACGAGAGGCGAAAAAGATAGGAATATATAGGAATATTTCCATGAAATATAGCGTAAATATAAGAATCTTGATAACGAGGAGCTTAACAATTTGGGGGCGATACATTTAAAATCAAAGCGATTTCTGACAACATTTTACCAATTAAAGATGGAACTCAGTGTGAGTTAGAAAGCAGAAAATTTTCAGTAATTCCTCAACAATGGATCTCCAATCCTGTCTTAAGAGAAATAAAGGCAATCGGTTCAAAATTTGTTTCTACGATAAAAAATTGGTATCTGAAACTGAAAAAATATAGGAAAATGAAAGAAACAAAGCGAAAAAGTACACAAATATAGGAAATATAGTATCTCTTTCCCAAATATAGGAAATATAGGAACCGCTTGAAAGTCTGTCTACATGTCATAACATGATCTGATAATATTTCATTTGTTTCCAATCTGTTTCTTGTGTGGGGTCCTCTAGTCACTGATAAACTCGAAAGTGTAGAATAAAAATCCTCTTATCAACAACATTCCAGAAAATATTGATCATAAATCAATCATAAAGTTTCACATCTTTTCTCAGGTGCATTCCATACATCAATGATGGACATTCAGCTTGTTCAATGAATTGAAATATATATATATAGGGCTTATATATGACAATACCATCGAGAAGAAAACATTTTCAAAAAGATGAAATGAAACCACATAAGTGTGTTGCAGAAAACTATCACATTTTAATACAAAATATATCAAGTTTCTTCCCTTTATATAGGCCTAAATCGTGACACAAATAATTTATATAACGCGTAACTGGAGATTACAGTTGCAATACATACAATAATTGGTATTAATGTTTTGTAAACTCATTTTAAAAACAGTTATATTTGAATATCATATACAATTTCAACAGGCTCATACACGATACAGATAGACAGATGGATAGATAGATAGATAGATAGATAGATAGATGGATAGGTATATAGATAGATAGATAGCTAGCTAGCTAGCTAGATATGTAAGTGCAGCACTTTAAGCCCAGTTACCACCCAGTTACCAGCACACAATTTCAACAGGCTCATACACGATAGATAGATAGATAGATAGATAGATAGATAGATGGATAGATAGATAGACAGATAGATAGATAGATAGATAGATAGATAGATTTTAGTAAGTGCAACACTCTAAGCCCAGTTACCAGCACAAGGGTAGACTGATGAGATGGGAGAGAGAGAGAGAGAGAGAGGGGGGAGGGAGATAGGGAGGGAGGGAGGGAGGTGCCCAGCACAGACATTGATACAAGGGGCCACTAATTTAACATATCATCCAAACGACATCCAGCTGGGAATTTGCTCATGAAGGTCCTTTGAAATTTTCGAGTTCTCCCCCCGGAGTTCAAACCCATGCAGGCTAAGACCTTCAGCGGAGATGGATGGATGGATGATTGGGGCTTTACGTCCTGCATTAATGCACTTGGTAGGCTAATTAGGACAGGAGGAGAACACGGCAATGAGGCGAAGGATGATTGAAACAGCCGTCCAACATAGGCCCAGGTGACCCAGCAAAGGCTGGATTCGAACCCTGGACCCAGCGATTGGCAGTCCAGCACGCTACCACTAGACCAACCCCCCCCCCCCCTCATCTCTTTCAGGTTAAGACCTTCAGCGGAGCAGGCTCAGCCTCAAGTGCACTCTGCAGCCTGCACTATAAATAATTTTTAATCAAAAATGTCTCTAAATAGCCTATAATTGAATGCCACATATACATGTATGGCCGGCCTTTGGGCTTGTATGGCTTCATGAGATATAATTACATAATTATTAATTTTCATATTCTAAGATCATAAATTGTCACGTACATCATAGTGGCGATTTCCGTTCTGAGCAGCAAACTTTTTTAGTTTCGCACCTTTTCGCTCACTACGACACAGGAGTCATATTTCATTTAATAAGGTCGCTTCTGTGATATCAGTCTTTAATTTAAAATTTGACTATTGCCATATGATACATGAGATGAGAATTAATCGTAAAATGTAGCTAAATTTGGCTCCATTTCTGACACAAATGTCATGGGCTAATCAACTTCATATTAGCATTTGATTTCTCCAAGCCTGTATATCAATTATACCATATGGAAATCATATTAATTTCGCCTAAACTAACTGATGAAATTTATGTCTCAGAGATACATGAAATATGTTATAAAATATATCTTATTACTGGAAGGGAGTGTTCGCTGAATTTGGATATGTTTGAAGATTCAGTTAAATCTGTTCTAATCATTTCAACGTTAATTTCGATACCACATCAAGGCGCCATAAATTGCTTTTATTATAATAAGGGCAGCGAATTCTATCAACTGATTTCACTGACTCTTTGTCCCATCGTGGGACTTGTGAGCATTTATTCTGTCTGTCTATCTGAGCCTGCACGATATCATGATATTGATGTCGTGAAAAATTTGGCAACAATATCATCATATTGTTATGGTGAAAAATTTGGTATTTCCGCTTTTGTAAAATGTGCATCGGGTTGGACTATCACTGTGGAAAGCTTCTACAAAACTGATACAAGTTCAGAGAACTTGTACAATACTGACATAGATTGAGCCAAATTATAATAATATAATTATCTTAATCAGAAAAAGTTAAAATAAAGAAAATGAAAAAAAAATTTGGCTGCGAGACCCTGCGCTTTTGACACACACAAACAAACAAAATTCTTAATTTTAGGCTTATGATCATCAATTAATTTCCTCAAAAAATGTGCAAAGCTTTATCCAGTATATAAATGAAATAATTCATAACAAGTAGGGCAAAATTGACATTCATTCTTCAGTTTTCTTTTGATGATATGCGATAATTTACAATTCATTGGTACTGAACTTGACACTGTGCAGTACACTGTTTACAATTTACCAGATGGTTTTGCATGTAATTCTTCTGTTGGAGTCACATTAGAGATAGATGGTCAGGCCAGACAAAATTAAGCTGCTTTTTTAGCTTCGCGGACAGTTCCGCATGTCATTTAATGACCACAATTTTTTCCGTAAGGTTCTTATGATTTTGCGAGCTCATAGAAATATCCTTTGAAATTGAAACTTCATCAGTGTAGCTCCACCATATACCAGATACTTGTGTAAAATATTGGTTTTGTAAATGATTATATAAATATATAAACTGATTGCATACATGGTTCAAAGTTCCAGGCCAGTGCTTTCATACAAGTCTAACATGTATAACCGTTTTACAAAAGGCATGCCTTTAATTCTGTCTTTTTTCCCGGTTGGTTGGACTACTTTGAAGACAAAAAATAATCATGCTCCTTTGCTAGTCCTGAATTTCGGACAAGTTCGACGACCGCAATGTTCTTCTCACATAAACAACATGGCGAAAAATGAGTTGAAATATCACAAGAGAAGCCAAGAAATGCCACCTGACCATTTCGACACCAATTTGTCTTTCAGCGGTGTCAGTATTTAGAGGCACGGTCTTTTGTAGCAATATTTGAGAAAATGACTGCATTTTCTGTTTGGAACATACCGAGATACATATTTGGTAAATGCTGCCTGCTACAACCAAAGGTGCTTGAGATGGTTGATTAATGAGATGGATGATTGGGGTTTTTATCCTGTATTTATGTGTTTGGTAGGCTAATTAGGACAGGAAGAGGACACAGCAATGAGGCAAAGAATGATAGAAACTGCTGTCCAACATAAGTCTAACAACGGCAGAGGATAGATACTCCATCTCCAGAGGTGACACAGCCAGAGCAGGAACCGAACCCACACCACCTTGCTCAATATAGCAACTAGCCACATGTCCAAAAGGACATAATATTTCGAAATACCACATCATTTCTTGTCAAGTGCTTCTTACATCAAATACTCCATGTATATAACATAAAATATTCATAACACCGTTGTCAAAACTCAAAAGATATCAATGCCATTAGCAGCATTAGACATGCTGAGATAGCATTTACTGAATTCCATCTCTTTAAAGATCATTATTCTTTGTTCATCATTCAGGAGGATGGATGGACATGATGGATGGATGGATGATTGGGGCTTTAAATACGCAAAAGATGATAGAAACTGCTGTCAACTGAAAGTCCAATTACTTTGGCCAGAGCAATTATCGTATCCGGGACATACTTGCCCAACTTGCCCAACTTGCCACACAAATGGAGATATGTAAATTCTTGTTAAGTGCTTCATACGTATTAAATATTCCATTTCCAAGATACTTCACCATGTTTATCAGGTGATAGGAGGCTACAGAACAAATCTTGCACACACAGTTTTTAAATATTTTTTATATTTTCATCTATTCCCAGAAAACTTTCAGAGATATTCTCAATTCTTGGGGGAGTTTTCTTACTGGAAATGCTTGAATACAACACAGCAGGAGATCGACAAGGCAGGTTGCTACTTCACTCCAGGAGGTTAAAAAAAAGTATTAAATGAAACAAAACAGTAAAAGAAGAAGCCTGAATATGCACATAGTTGTGTGTATAGAAGAATTCGGAAGGGCTTGTTGGTAGAATGAAAATAATGAAAAGTGTAACCTTCGTTGGGCAGCTACTTTGAGTAGAAGGACGGATGGATGGATGATTGGGGCTCTAAATCCTGTATTTATGCACTCAGTAGGCTAAAGACAGAGCAATGAGCGAAGGATGACTGAAACCGCTGTCCAACATGAGGCAACTCGGCCAGAGCAGGAACCAAACCCAGGACCCAGCCATTGTGATACCAATTGAGCTAAAACCGCTTAGAGTTGAAGAGTTGAATGAAAGGACGGACGGATGGATGTTTGGGGCTTTATGTCCAGTATTTATGCACTAGGTAGGCTAATTAGGACAGGAGGAGGACACGGCAATGAGGCGTATGATGATTGAATCAGCCGCCCAACATAGGCCAGGTAACCGGCAAGAGCTGGATGCGAACCCTGGACCCAACGATTGGCAGCCCAGCATGCTACCACTAGACCAAACCTCCCCCCGATTTACTTCCTGTATTTATGCACTTGGTAAGCTAATTAGGACCGAAGGATGACACAGCAATGAGCAAAGGTTGATTGAAACTGCTGTGCAACATAAGTTCAGGTGACCCGACAAGAACGGGAGTTGAACTCAGGACCCAGCGATTGGCAGCCCAGTCAACTACACTTTCAATAAGTCTATCCATCACCCTTGTTGTCATGCAATGTAATGTGTGCTTTGTAGCCATGACAACTTCTCCAATATTGCAAAATCCAATTTGACCTATCCTCAATTTTCACGAATAACATAAGAACGCTTCAGAATAACAAAAAATATACTTATACATATGCAGCAAAATTGACATTTGAACGAAAAATATCGTATATGTCATATTCACGACCAATGCTATATAAATATATATGTATAATGAAAATATCAATTTCAACTTTTATAACAGATGTAGCTATACAGCAATCCCTCAATATTTATGACAAAAAACCACATTTCCTTAACACTATAAAGCAGATAACATCAAAAGTGTCTCAATTGCTGGCGAAAATTTAGAATTCCAAAAAGGACGATTTTTCGTGATGTACCATCTTATCAAAGGGTCACTATTGGAGTTGGGTGGTAAATTGGTAAATTGCAGGTTATGATATTTTTGGTTCAACCTCGAGAACAAACTTTTGGGAACGGTTTCTGTTGTAGCACAAACCCATAAAAAAAAACACATGTCTAACAAGGCCTTTCAAATTATCCAACACAAATTTGTGATCCGCTGTAGATTGTGCAGTATCAAACTGTATGCGACCTGAAATTTGACCCGGAAATTTGCCGTTTTAAAACGGCGTGCATATACGCTAAGTTAACATATCGATTTTTGCACACAAATTTCATAATCTTGTAGTACCTAACAAATGAACAAAATACTAAAATATCAAACGTCTCGGTTGTAGGACTTGACTTTGGTTTCCGAAACCGAACCACATTTTCAGAAACCGGCACAACACAAGTCAATGTATAGGCCTAATTTTTTGATCAGATCAGCAAAACCCTCCAATGTATAATTTTTTGATCAGCGAAGCCCTCCCACGACTCAAGAATCTCGATTAATATCAACATCACCCCCTTGTCACATGAAATTGGTTCTTTTCGCTCAGTGGAGACACTGATATGCAGCATCCCTGGAATCAATACAGGCACAGCATTCAATGAATTTTTATAAGGCTATCACCTCCTCCATTCTCAGTTCTCCTGCTGTACGGAAGGATGGATGATTGGGGCTTTACGTCCTATATTGATACACTTGATAGGCCAATTAGGACAGGAGGAGGACACTGCAATGAGGTGAAGGATGCTTGAAACAGCCGTCCAACATAGGCCCAGGTGACCCGGCAGGAGCTGGATTCGAACCTGGGACTCAATTATTGGCAGCCCAGCACACTACCACTAGACCAACCCTCCCCCTGTAGTTGTACCACAAAACCATTTATTTCATTTGGAGACATAGAGACTAACACCAGCAACTATGATTCCAAACAGGTTTCTATAATTAGGTTAAAATGATTCGTCTCAGACATTTATAAGCACTTTTTCATGTTAGGGCATAAAAGGATGGGCTGGGGGGAGGTATTTTAGAAATAATATCAAGACAAAAAAAAATGCAATCTCACTTCTCTAACAGATGGATTATTTGGGCTTTACATGATGAAATGACATCCTATATTTATGCACTCGGTATGCTTATTAGGACAGGAGGAGGACACGGCAATGAGGCGAAGGATGATTGAAACAGCTGTCCAACATAGGCACAGGTGACCCGGCGGCAAGAGCTGGATTCGAACCCGGGACCCAGCGGTTGGCAGCCAAGCACGCTCCAAATAGACTCACCCCCCTCCCCCCAACTTATCTATCAGAACCAAGTCTTTTAAACGTCCCAAAGGATTTCAAATGAGGATTCACTACCCAATTCTCAAGGGCCTTGGGCAACATCCTGCCTCACCAGTAACCCACATCCTTCCGTAAGGCCAGACAAAATTGGTCTTTTGCTTCTCGGATCTTCTCAAGGAACTTTTTCTAGGTTATGTCGGTAGGACGAAAAAAAGAAGAGTGAAATCTTAATTTTTGTGATGTCAATATGACAAAAATTTTGGGTAAGCAAATTTTTTTTTCCGTTGATAGAAAATCTGTTGGGTCAGTTGATCTGAGAAGCTAACAATTTAAGAAGTCTAGCCTAAAGCGCGATTTTGCTAACACACTTGACCAGCTGAGCCCTGGGCCTTGCGAATGTTGGCCACGTTACTTTATTTCTGGCAAATTTCTTGCAATTCTTCAGAATTTCTTCTCATCTTCCTGTTAATCAATTAATAATAGGATCTTTCTTCACAAAAGCTTACAAAACCTCATCTTTGGCTCAGCTGTTGCTCAGCAGCTTAATTCTGAAATATATTTCTTATCAAGCAAAGAAAGCTTCGCCCATAGTTCTCACAAGAAAAGGAGAAGAAACTCCTTTCACAAGGTGCGGCGATGGAAATTACATGAATATTTTATTTCCTAGCTAATCAAGCCGCTCCATATAAGGTTACCCAGTAATACCCACACATGTGGTATTCACTACTTATCAATAGATGGGGAAATTGGAGAATGATGTAATTGCCTGCAAAGAATGATTGACGTTGCTGTAACGGTTGATGCATGGACGATTGATTGGGGCTTTATGTCCTGTATTTATGCGCTTGGTGGGCTAATTAGGACAAGAGGAGGACATGGTAGATGAACGGAAAGATGATTGGGGCTTAACGTACTGTATTTATGTGCTTGATAGGCTAATTAGGACAGGAGGACGCAATTGGCAGAGAGTAGAGAAGCAAGAATGATTGACGTTGCTGTAATGGCTGATGGATGGAAGGATGATTAGGGCTTTAAGTAGTGTATTTATGTGCTTGGTGGGCTTATTAGGCAAGGAGGAAGACACATAAGTGAGGCGAAGGATGATTGACCCAGCCATCCAACATATAGGTCCAAGTGACCCAAGTTAGACCTTCATTGGATGGCTTACCAAGCGAACATATTCCGAAACCTTTCATGATATCATCACGGACAGAAGAACTCATGTATGAGCAGGAATTTTTTTCAAAGTTTTACAATCTACATAAAACATGCATCATTGTTCAGTTTTGTTGCTCTGACAGAAAGTCAGCACTTGTATTTCTGGGATCAGAAGCAGAGCTCGGACTGGCGCTGAATTGAAGTTGAGCCAGCATGCCAGCACATCATGCAAATGCCGATGGGAAGCTTACATGCCTTACAATACCCGAGTCCACAGGAGCAAGCTATACAACAGCTTTTGCTATTCACCAGCTTTTGTTGCGCCTTACATCAGTAGGCCTATGCAGACAGTCACTTTCCTTACACAAGCCTTTTACGTTTCCTTACACAAGCTTTTGCTATACATGATACAGCAGGTTTGCGATACACCTGAAACATTCGCTATTGGAGTTGCGGCTGAAATTGAGGGAGCAAATTCTCTGTATTTACCCTAATTTCCCTGCTCCACCAGACATTTTCCCTGACCTTATCTGGACTTCTTGTCATGTATCCAACAATGATTCATGAATGGAAATACGCCAAAGTTATCAGTAAATAAATTATGCAGCGATTATACACTACAGGGGGGGGGGGGGCGGGAATGGACCTTAGTAAAAATTTCACTATATTTCAATAGGTTTTGATTTTTATGGTAAAACATAGCAGCAAAGCTCAATTTCCTGAAAGTCAATCAATGGCAACCTTATCTCAGTTTGGACTTGTGTTGCCTTTTGACATTTTAAGCAACAGAGTCTTTTTGCTACACTTCTTAACAACTTTGTGCACCACAAAATATATATTTCCCCATTCACTTTCCAAACCTCCTGTGTTACTGAATTTGCGTCTTCTCATCTTCTGGATTAACCTCATAAGTCAAAAGGAAAAGCCATGTCTGATATTACGTCATGCTACATACTAAGATATTGTTACTGATTGCAATTGACTGACAGGTAAATGAAGCTTTGTTGTTGTGTATTCAAACAACATTAAACTCTACTTTAGACTTAGGTACTCTTTGTTTGCTATGAGTGTATATATATTTTTTTACATCTTATGGCCAAAGAAGAATGATGGAACTACTTGGTCCGGATAGTATCCGGATACGGGACTTGAACCGGATGGCTAGACCTCCCTAAATGCCCCATCGGAATACGCTACTGTATATTTATACATATACCAAACAGTTTTGGCTTTTTTTGCTACTATGCCCTCTCAAGCTTTTGCTATAGAGCAAGTTTGGAAAGAAAGCCAAGCATATATTGAAAGGCGCAGCATTTAAAAGCAGCAGCCACATCCGAAAGGGCAGACCGCCCACCTGCTCCCTCCAGTCTGTGTGTCTCTGCTATTGTCCGTCACTTGTCCGAATGCTCCTATTTATAACATATTGTAAAACGACCACAGAGAACTGCCAAAGATCTTGGATATATAGGTGCTTTAGAACTGTCAGAACTACTATATTTATTCAGTTCACAATTTTCACTACTCCAGAAGCTCCTATTTATAACAGATTGTATAAAGACCAGAGAGAACTGCCAAAGATCTTGGATAAAGGCTATATGTTCTGTAGAACTGGCAGAACTATTTAATTCATACACTTCATAATTTTAGTGTGTATAAACATTTATTGTATGACGTCAAAGAGAATGCCCAGATATGTTATGCGATGTTGGATATCGTATAGGTTCTGCCTTGGAGATTCTGTAGTTCTAGCTGCCACAACTATTCAATTCATTCCCCTGACAACATTTTTAGTGTGTATATCTATACAATTTTTTGAAGTTTCAATATGGTTTTTATCTTTGCACATTTTTGCTTTATATGTATGCTCCAATTTACTGTAATGTCAGAGAGAATGCCAAGATATGTTATGCGATGTCATCGTATAGATTCTGTAGTTCTAGCTGCCATAACTATTCAAATCATTCACTTGACACTTTTAGTGTATATACTTTTATTTACGTTTCAATATGTTTTTTATCTTTGCACATTTTGCGTTATATATGCTCCTATTTACAACGTACTGTCATGTTAAAGATAATACCGAGAGTTGTTCTGCGATACTGGATATCGCATAGATTCTGTAGTTCTAACTGCCAGAACTATTTAAAATATTAGTGAATATTATAATTTTTTTGAGATTTCAAGGAGTTCTTTATCTATGAATATTTTGTAGTATCAGTGTATTATTACAAAGTGCAGGAAACACAATATAAATAAATTACAATTTCCAAATAAATTATTATTTCAGACAATACTCAATTGTAAACTCATTCAATATTTTACCTACATATAGGCCTATGTGCAATTTAACAACAGAATGGTTTTTAGTGGGCGTATAGACCGTCCAGAGGGCATCCCAAGGGTCAGCGTTCTTTGTAAAATTCAATTAGTTGATTAAAGAAGATGAAAGGCGCTCCTGGAAATGCTGAGTTGCTGAGTGGCCTTTCATCCGACATTTCTGTAACGTCATAATCTAGGTATGCTGAGATGCTGAGAAGCTGAGGTTGGGGGATTTCATTTAAAGGTAGTAAGTCTGCCACTTCTATGTAAAATTAAACTTGCATTTATAGATCATAAACTGATAGATTTTTTAAGTATGCACTTCCAATCAATAGAGTTGCATGTTTTCCATAATTACGTGAGTTTAATTGATTGTAAGGCCTTAAATTACTTAAGGAGAGCCCTGCATTGATTGATTTGTAAACAATGCAGGACTTTTTCACGGCATGAAAAACTATTTGTTTACATTTTGCAGGAAATAAACTTCATACATTCCCATTAGAGTAGCAATTAGGTAAATTTTTCAATTGGAATGTGTTAAATATGACTGAAATCTATCCATAGACAGTCAATTAAATATGCGGACATACTACCTTTAATCACATTGCCCAGGTAGGCTCAGAAACAGGTAGAACCTCAGAGGACGGATGGATGGGTGTCCTGTATTTACGCACTTGGTAGGTTAATTAGGACAGGAGGAGGACACGGCAATGAGATGAAGGAAGATTGAAACAGCCGTCCAACATAGGCCCAGGTGACCCGGCAAGAGCTGGATTCAAGCCCTGGACCAGTCCAACAAGCTACCACTAGACCGACCCTCCCCTGTAGAACCTCAGACAGAGACAGACCTACACGTATAACTTGGAAGCTCAGAGATAGGTATAACATGGAAGCTGGAAGCTCGCCAATGGCAGGGAGAAGCTCAGAGACATGCATAACTTGGAAGCTCGGAAACAGGCAGACAACAAGGAGGTATAACTTGGAAGAATAGATACACATGAGACAGGCATAGTCCTAACTTATAAGCTCAAAGACATGTAGCCCTCGGAAGCTCAGAGTCAGGTAGAACTTGGTAGTTAAGAGATAGACAGAAGTTAGTTTTGTGACAGGTATAGCTGAGAAGCTCACCATTGGCAGGGAGAAGCTCAGAGACAGGCATAACTTGGAAGCGATGGAGATAGAAGCTCACAGACAGATAGAAGCTCAAACGCATCATGTAAATTGGATACATAAATGGCTTGATAGATGGATGATTGGGGCTTTACGTCCTGTGAGTGAGTGAGTTTGTGTTTTACGCCCCATCAGCAGCTTTACGTCCTGTATTTATGCACTTGGTAGGCTAATTAGGACAGGAGGAGGACACGGCAATGAGGCGAAGGATGATTGAAAGAGCTGTCCAACATAGGCCCAGTTGACCCGGCAAGAGCTGGATTTGAACTCTTGACCCAGCGATTGGCAGCCCAGCACACTACCACTAGACCAACCCTCCCTTCGATACATAAACGGCTACATGTACAATGATAATAATTTTAAGAGAATTTATTTTTAAGTATGTTAACTTAGCTGCTATTTAGCTGCATCGTGAACAACTAGATGGGAGCACATGAAAATGTGCAAGACTAGCAGCAGGTCAGCAGTGATTGCCAGACTGCTAGTGTTTGATGTAAGCCATAAAAACTTTGATGGGAAGCCCTTAGAAAATGCCTATACCAAATGTCAAAACTGTAAGTGAAATAGTTAAAAATATGATGGCCATTTTGGTAGCCATCTTGGATTGTTCCAAAAACGTCTGTGGGGTACCCCTGAATGAATCCCTGTACCAAATTTCGTAAATCCAAGAGAAATATTAAAGTCACAGTGGGCAATTCAAAATATAAGTGGACAGGGGACAGCAAACTGGGTAAGCCAGGACTAACAAAATTTCTGCCTTGTAGCAAAGATAATAAGAGCATTCTTTATTCAACCATAATAAGCAGTGGCGTGCAGTGGTCCAAATAAGGGCCGGGCTCTCGGAGAATTTGAGGGCACCAAATGAGAGTTGCGTTACGGCATACACGTACTGGTTACACGACATACACGTACTGGTAAACGAAATAGTATTTTATTTTTTAAGATTATATATATATATATACATAAGTCATGACTACAAGAGTTCTGGGGAAAATTTGAAGTGAAATATTTAGGCCAAGCAATAAGCCCGAATATACACTTGCAACTGAATAAAAGCCCGGAGCCCCATTAGATTCTGATTTAGCGGATATATACTATACACTATATATAGGCCTTTTTTCTCAAAAAATATTGCTGAAAAATATTGACCCCCACAGCTCAGTCTGACACTTAAAGGAATGACGACTTTTCTTGCTATGGTGTAACAAAAGATTCTATACGTAACCACGGAAGTATAATTTTTGGTAAAGAGGAAGTTTAGGGCTACCTGTCTAAATCATCTGCAGCCCCCTTTGCCCCCTTCCAAATTAGGCCTGTGCCCCATGCCCCCCCCCCCCACCAGGAAAATAAATTGCATGGCCACCAAGTGCCCTTGCCCTGTGCATGAACACTTTGTGATACCACTGATATTTTCGTGGTTCAGAGCAAAAAATACATAAAAATCAACCTCAGGGGCTCTGATAATAAAGACCAATATGTACTGAAGTGGTATTTTTAATTTTTTATTTTTCAAATGAATTTGAATAAACTTTGGCATGTGGGCCCTCTGCAAGCACCCTCATTCCCTCAATATAGGCCTATGTCTAACCATCAACAAGAAGACTTTCCTAACAATAAATGGTTACACATGGTCTTTCTAAATATATCCTTCAATGGAATGCATGTACACAAGGGGGTAAAGTGTAGCCAGTTCTGCACCTTTTGTAATCTGCCTTTGCCATCACTGAGGGCTTGCCATCCTTCCTTGATTCATGATTGCTATCCTTGATTTCCATTCTCGATTGCCATCCTTGATTGCTATCCCTGATTGCTATCCTTGATTGCTATCCCTGACTGCTATCCTTGATTGCTATCCCTGATTGTATTCCCACATTGCATTCATGATTTAATTGCCGACTGGTAGATTTGTAAACATTTCAGCCACTATGTAACTGCCAAATTAAACACTAGGAGGCGCCGCACTGTGGCGACACCTAGCGCTTATTTCACAATAGTACACATGCGCACTAGCCGAAAGTAATCTCAGCGCCCGACATTGTAAGGCAAATTTTGCAGGTGGAACACGGGAGTTTAATTACAGTTTAAATGTCTGGATTTCATCATTGTCAGGGTTATTTGACGAATTAAAGATGCATGGAAGAGTTTGACAAGTAATTTGGGCTATGTTAAAGTGGTTTTCATTCATAATAACGATCGTTTGAGATGCGTTATGAATGCACTGGGTTTCGTTGCCATGTAAAAGGACTACTCGGATCTGGACGACGCCTGGTAATACAAGAGACTAGCTACTGCTAGTCTAATTACATCATAAAATCTATAAATATGGCAACATTTTCAGAATGATAAAAACATGGGAGTGACTAAATTGATTTCTGAAGAAGTAACAGTTACATTATTTAAAATTCATGTATATATTTTTCATTATTTGGCATGTTCACGAATTCGTGGAGGTGTAAAAACGAGCATGTACGAATTTGTGGACATGAAAAAACGAGCATAGGTGCTCGTGTACATGTAATAACTAACATTCGTGAATGTGCTTTATTATTCATTCGTGTATATGCTAACATTAACATTCGTGGAAGTGCTGTATCATTAGGGTTTAGTGTTAAAATTAGGTTTAGAGTTAGTTTTAGCCAAGTTTAAGGTTGCAATGTTCGTTTTTGCACCTACACAAATTCGTGAATTGCAATATTTCACACTTACACGAATACCAAATTTGTGTATATGTTCTTTTTTGCAGGTATACTAATTCAAGTACATGCCAAATAGTGAAAAATATATACCTCTAAAATTCCATCATATAACTCAACATAATAAAGCACTTCAGCATGATGTGTTGATACAATGTGATGTACCATGCAGTTTTTTTTTCACATTAGATAGATAGATACAGTAAATGGGTCACCATTTCATCTCAAGGGGGGGGGGGGGCTCGTAGTTTTCATGAATAAATAATTTCTTGATCAGTTTTGGTGAAATGAAAATTCTTTCTGGGCAGTCTTGAAATAAATAATTTCTGGTGGGGGTTATTCCTGATAAGGTGTTGCTTGATTTCGCTTGAAGTAAATAATAACGGTCGCAGTTACTGTGAAATAAATAATTTCCCGCAGCAATCCCACCGAGGAAGACTCCAAGCCCCCCTGATTATTAAATGGTCACTACCTGTGCAGCTGAATTTCCTTTTAAAATCGCTTCTATTTGATTTTGAAAAAATTGTATTTTAAAAACTTATAGTCATTCAGCTGGCCAAACACACGTGCATGCGACAAATAAAATGTATGCAAATCCAGTCAAGTAACTTAACCATGTGAATGATTTAAATGTTATGGATTTTCGTTTTCTTTTTTTCTTATTTTGCCTCATCTAAACATTGTTTTTACTCACCTAATATCAACTAGGGGAAAACAATAACGTATCAATATAATGGTATAAATAAGTTATCACAGGCATTTCACACATCAGCCTTGCAGCAGTCATGAGTTACATATGGGTCGAACTTCCGTCGAAGTCTTTTATAAATTATAAGTAAGTGAAACACAAGGCCAATGCTATTTCAATGGGAAGGGGGGGTCACTTACTTACCGAATATTTTGACAAATATATGTAAACTGTTTGTGGAGCAAAATAAAATTTGCAGGAATCTATAGATATCCCACGTGCCACGAATATTGTCATTCATGACCCAATATGTTTTCATTTCATTGGATGAGAACTCTTGCTTCCACAAGCAGTTTGGTTGAGGATGTGTAGCGTTGACCCAGTGGCATTAGCAATTTAAACGTTACCCGCTTCACTTACTTCCAGTACCAGATTGTATCAACGCTTAACACGGGTTAACCTAAAGTGGTTAACTCATTTTACTGACATGGTCTCAATGCTGAACATGAGTTAGATAACTAATTTTAATTAACTGAACTCATGTTACAACATGTCAAAAGTTTTTGCCAATAACCTGGCGAGAAGATAAGTTATAGCAGTTAACCACTTTAGGATAACCCGTGTTAAGTGTTCATACAATCCGGTACAGGTGGCGCTGTATATGGATGTGACCTGGATTTGACCCAACAAGGAGAATTTTAGTCCACATCACATGATGGATGGATGATTGGGGCTTTACGTCCTGTATTTCTGCACTTGGTAGGCTAATTAGGAAAGGAAGAGGACACGGCAATGACACTGTAATGAGGCAAAGGATGATTGAAACAGCCGTCCAACATAGGCCAGGTGACCCGGCAAGAGCTGGATTCAAACCCTGGACCCAGCGATTGGCAGCCCAACACACTATCGCTAGACCAACCCTCCTCAGCTAGTCCACATTTCGCACTCATAACATAATTTGTAATGATTAGCTGTCATCACAAATTTCAACATAATATTCCCATTTCCTTTTTCGGCTTTTAAAATATGTCGAAATTTTGTTATGTTGCAAATTGGCAGAAAACGAACCAATGACGTCACAATCTGCAGTCATTACAGTTCACCAAAGCTAAAATTAGCACAACCCCAGCATAAAAACCTATATTTCTTACATACTGGTATACATAATTGAACAAGTAAGGTTAACTATTTCACTCAACATAAAAGGAACTGACAGGAAGCTTCCATGCTCTATCTTACATATCCTAGGGTACAAAAAGCCTTCAGATCCATGAGAAGACATCAAATTGACATTTCCTGAATCATGACATCAATTATTTGTAAAGATGACAATGCCTTGCCATTAACCTGGTAAACAGTGTCTTTAGGCCAGACACTATTGACTGTTAGCTTTTCGGATCGACCGACCCAATAGATTTTCTGCTTATGACGAATAAAATTTAACTTCCTCACAATTTTCATCTTATTAACATTATACAGGATACCAACTGCAGTTTGGCAAGCAAATTCCCTGTATTTTCCTTGATCCACCGCATATGTTTTCCCTGGCGTTATTCAGCCTATCATCGTATCATTTGGACTCCTTTCTGCTAATCGGAAACCAAAAACTATACATTTTACAGATTTTTCCAAAAATAGAGGGCTTTTTTCACGCATTAATGTAACTGGTAACGTGAAACCAAATTCCCCGTGTTTTCCCTGAATTTGAGGCCAAACTTCATACTCCCTGATTTTTCCCTGCAAACAATTTGGTTTCACCATTTTCCCTGTTTTCCCTGTGTTCCTTGTTGGGGGGGGAAACCACCGACCCCAAGAAGTGCCGAGAAGACCGGAGACGCTAAAAATTGATTATGTATGGCCTTACCGCCTCTCATATTCTCATTAGGTATTTGTGTCTTTGTGACAGCATAACAATATGTTATGATCAGTTGTTCACATCGGTGAACTTCCATCATTATCTCAATTGGCAGCCACACTGAGCACGCAGAGCAGCTAAGAGAAGCAAATTAACCATATCTTGTTTTCACCAATTCTATTTGTTATTTGAATATGATATGAGGTAGTTTTCGTCATGAAAAATATTTTTTTTAAACCAGATTTGAAAAGTTTAAATCGGACTGAAATCTGTTTTGTCCACGTCAACTTCACCAACTGTTATGTTTATGCATCAGGATATTATGAATATCATACATATGGATGTCAAAAAAGTATATCATTTGCTTTAAATAATGCGTTTACATTTTTGAAAGGGTATTGCCAAATGGTAGATTGCAAACTCACGGACAGTTTTATTCTTACTTTTCCTAAGCAGCTAAGCCTTTTTATCACAACCGTGATTTACATTGTGCACATGATTTGAATCAGGCTACTCTACCAACAAAAGTAATCCAACCATTTTTGTGTCATGGAAAAGTTTTCAGACAGCAATATAGCCGAAAATGAGCAAAATTCTCCAATTTTTATAGGAAAATTAGACGATATAGTGTGAACTATCCAGTGTGTCCACGCATCAATTAAGTCAATACGGCATTGGCAAATATACTATTTTTTCAGGAGTTAGCATTTTGATAAACTTAACATATATCATGTATATATATCTCATTGTAATGATTATTTTGACATTTATGTAAATTTACATCATAATGATTATAATGGAGTGTTATGTTCCATTCACCAGATGCATATATATTTTTTTGGTCCATGCAAGAAGGTGAGGTGTTAACTTGACATTATAAAATTCAAAATTGATTCAAACATAACTTTTTTCCTTCCCAATCATGTACGGGCCTGCATGTGTTTTAATTCAAGTTTTATATATAAATCTACCAGATTTAATCTACATCATAGGTTGAACATTCTTTTACCCAAACACATGGTATTGTTCAAATTTCTACATCTTTCATTGTTCGTGAAATTTCTTGGAATGTAAAAACAGACGACTAAGGGCACTGACCTGCCAACTGTGCAAATGCTGCCAGTTTTTGTGAAATTATCCATTTTCACCAAGCCTGCTACCATTTTATTAAATTTTCAGGCATCTTGGTCTTTTCCAAATGCTCGTGATAACCGCCCACAAGCGACTTCCAAAATGAAGTTCCAAAACCAGAAGTTAAAACTGTACAGCTTAAAATGTGACCAAGGGGGGAGACCAAGTAATATCCAGGGAGGGGGGCGGTGGGGGGGGGGGGGGGGGTTTGGTAGATCTTTCGTTATTTTTTTAAATAAATAATTTCTTGCTCAGTCTTGGAGAAATTAATAAAATATTTTTGGTCGTTCTTGCTTAGTCTTGGAGAAATTAATAAATTATTTTTGATCATTCTTAAAATAAATAATACCTGCTAGAGTTTTCTTTACAAGGTGTTGCTTTATTTTGGAATGAACATACGGTGACTTTGTTCGTTTGAAATAGTTGCCTAAAACACAGCCTTTTCAGTCCCTATAATCAATTCAATATTCTACATTAAGAAACAAAGATTTGGATACGCCGAGAGCCGCCAAAGACGCTAATAGAACAAAATAATACCACAACATAAACCATACAAAACAATATGATAAGACATAGCCCATCATATGAATCTGATATTACTAGTCCTTAAGAATCTTTTATTAGGTTGCCATGGCAACGTATAATGGGGACACAAAAATAATCACCTGCTCTGTGTCAGAGTGACAAGCTGACAATACCAAACGGAATCAAAGGGAGGCACAGAAGTATCCGGGGCATACCGAGCGGTATCCAAGCGGTATCCAGCGTATCCAGGGGATACCAATCAGGTGGTAAAAATGCCGGGAGGATAGATTCTTAGAATCCGAATGGTATGGTATGTCCAGCCTTCTTAGACGAGTTTTTATTCCGCACCAAAGATATGATAGATGGATGGATGATCGGGGCTTTGCATCATGTATTTATGCACTAGGTAGGCTAGTTAGGACAGGAAAGGACACATCAATGAGGTGAAGGATGATTTAAACTGCAGTCCAACATAGGTCAAGCCTTCAAGGTGACCTGCCAGAGTTGCAATCGGTCCCAGAACCCAGGGTTTAGAAGGTCAAGACTGCTACCAACTGAGGTAACACCCTCTGGCCTTACTTTGGGAGAAGCCTCAATCTCTTCGGCAAGGCTCCTATCAGGGCCTTTATTTGAGGTGGGCCTTTATTGAGGTGGGCCTTTATTGAGATGGGCCTTTATTTGAGGTGGGCCTTTATTGAGGGTTTATTTGAGGTGGGCCCTTATTTGAGATGGGCCTTTATTTGCGGTGGGCCTTTATTGAGGGTTTATTTGAGGTTGACCATTATTTGAGATGGGCCTTTATTTGCGGTGGGCCTTTATTGAGGGTTTATTTGAGGTGGGCCCTTATTTGAGGTGGGCCTTTATTTGAGGAGGGCCTTCATTTGAGGTTGACTATTATTATAGTATAGTATAGTATAGAAATTTTATTTAACGTCGTATTGAATCAGCAATATACATATAAAATCAATCACATATACAATGCAAGCATTAAGCTTCTGTACGACATAAAAATAATCTACAAATAACAAAGTAACTACTCTAAAAACTATTTACATCAATCCAGAGTTATTCATAATTATTCTTTCTTTGTCTCAGTAAATCATCACAAGATCGCTGGAATCTAGTTTTACAGAGCACCTTATAAAGCTTATATATAAAACTTTGTAGTATATATACATTATAAATACATGATTATAGCACACAGTTGGCATATTACAGCACGCTGACGGTCATTTACAAACTGTAAGTAAGTTATAAATCAACAATATTATTGAAAAATCTACAAAAATGCAATATTTACATTTTCATCGAGCAACCAGTGGGTAATAGCAGATTTGAAACTTTCAAGTGAGACACTATCTTTAATGTTGTTAGGAATTTTTTACCATAATTTAGCACCATAATATCTAAAACTTTTTCGACCATAATTTATTGTCTTGAAGTTAGGAATGTTGAACAGGTTATTGTCTCTTACGTCATAGTTTAATTCCCTATGTGTGAAAAGCGTTTGCATATATGTTGGCGATATAAGTTTTTTAATCTTGTACATTTGAATGGCTACAGTTTTTATGCATCTTTTCTCTACGTTTAATTGCTTTTCTTGTCTGCAAATCTCATTGTATTGCATTGTATCGTTACTGATTACAAATCGCAGCGCTCTTTTATTAGTTTTATCAAGTTTCTCAAGATTTGCCTTGTTTGAGAACATCCAGACAATCGGACAGTAGTTGAAGTTGCTACTTATGAAAGAGTTGTAAATAATACTTTTACACTGCTTATCCAGTAAATGTTTCATTCTTTTCAGAGCATTTACCTGTTTGCTTGCTTTACTGCATAAGTTGTCAATGTGTTCATTAAAATTAAGCTTGTTATCAATTTCGATGCCTAGTACATTTATGATACCTGTGGACTCAATCTGACAATTGGGAAGGCCTAGGGTCTCATTTATGTTTTCGTGTCTGTCCAGAAACATCATTTGGAACTTTTCTGCATTAGCTTTCATAAAATTGGAACTAAACCAGTCCATAGCGGTAGAACAGTCATTCTGCAGTTTTTGTTTGATGGTTGCAATGTCTTTATCACTGTAACTAAGTGTGTTGTCATCTGCATAATTGTACACATTAGAGTCAAAGTTATGATAAAGTAAGTCATTGATGAAAATGTTGAAAAGTAAAGGACCGAGGATAGATCCCTGAGGGACCCCTTTTTTACTGTTCATCCAATCCGAGAACGTATCACCTATTTTTACCCTTTGTGATCTTTCTGTTAAGTATGACTTTAATAGGTTGCAGGCTTGTAAGCTAAATCCATATGAATTGGTCTTTGCCAATAGCAATCCGTGCGACATACAGTCAAATGCTTTAGACAGGTCTATTGCTACAATTCCTACTTTGTCTCCATTATCAAGTGAACTTCGCCAGTCTTCTGTCATTTTTATCAGAATATCTTGGCAACCAAAGCCTTTTCTAAATCCAGAGAGATAAGTATGGAGCATTGGTTTAATGTAATCGTATATTTGGTTGTACAATACTTTTTCAATAATTTTAGACATTGACACTAGCAAATTTACGGAACGGTAGTTTTGTTTATCCAGTTTATCTTTTTTCTTATACAAAGGTGTAATATTGGCTTTTTTCATACCATTTGGAAACTGCTGGTTAGTTATACACTTGTTAATTAACTGTGTGATCGGTCGTGTTATCACATCCCTAACCATTTTAATTTGTTTTATCGGAATTTCATCATATCCTGCCGCTTTTTTGGTTGAAAGTTTGTCTATGACCTTTTTTACTTCATGTTGAGTGACTTGATGGAAGCTGAACATTTTCCTAGGCTGATTGACTTTGTTATTTATTAATTTGATGCTTGAATGGCCTGCATATTTTGTGATTATGTCACCTAAGTCGTTTGAGTTATCCTCAGCTATTCCAATGTTACTACCTATGTTAACAAAATATTCATTAAAAATTTCACATACCAGTTTATTATTTGTTATGATTTCATCTCCTTGCCTTAATGGGATGCAATCAGACTTTGTTTTGGTTTGTGAGAAGATTGGTTTGACAGCTTTCCAGAAATCTTTATTGGATGAGCCTCCTTGACACTTTTCACTAAAGTATTTTTTTGTTTCCTCTCGTTTCATAAGTGTCACATAGTTTCTGTTTTTGCGATACACAGCTAAGTTATGTTGGCTTCGATGTTTAAAGAACCTATTTCTAGCTTGGTTGCGAATAAGAATAGCTTTTCTTAGTCTTTGACTCATGCAGTGGAAATCAGTTATTCTGATTGTTTTCTGCTTTTTTGGTGCATGTTTATCCAGCAATGCCTTTAATGCACTCTGCAGAATAAATTTTAATTATTTGAGACGGGCCTTTTATTTGAGATGGGCCTTTCATTTGAGATGGGCCTTTTATTTGAGATGGGTCTTCATTTGAGGTGGGGCTTTATTTGAGGTGGGCCCTTATTTGAGGTGGGCCCCTTATTTGAGGTGGGCCTTTATTTGAGGTGGGCCCCTTATTGGAGGTGGGCCTTTATTTGAGGTGGGCCTTTATTTGAGATGGGCCTTTATTGAGTTGGTCCTTTATTTGAGGTGGGCCTTTATTTGAGGTGGGCCTTTTCCTGAGGCTGCCTTCAATTCGAGGGGGGGGTCTTTAATCCAGTATATATATATATATCTTTGCGTTACATCTTTAGGCTATAGCCGCAACACCATATATACTGATACTGAAGCACTGTGCACATGACGGTTGAAAGCCTTCTCCCGGATTTGCCACCATTATACATCAGCCAAGTGATCCATCATGTCTGTCTATGCATAATGGATAGATTTACAGATTTTCGACCGCCTCGACTCCTTCCGTTTCTTCATATTTTTAACACTGTTTGCCGGCTAATGGTGTGTTTTATGGTTATCGTTCAAATATACATGGCAGCTGCATCAACTTGCATGCATACTTCATGGATATAATCATCAGCCCTGTCAATGTCTGTTTTTGTAAATGATAAATTTGAGTTCATGTCAGTTTCTTTACATTTATATTAATTTTGTCTTTATTCTGATTTGTAAAATAATAACTGGGAGCGGCATTGGATTGCTTCAGTACAATTTTACCGTAGTTTTGTTAGATTATATAAAATATACTAAATGTACTTTTTTTGGAATAAGATCTCCATTTAACCAGAAATGTCTTCCACATAACTTCATTTTACTCATTGTGACATGTTTTCATAGGCCTATTCTACTGTGATTTCAAATCACAGCAGTCTACAGAATACCTGAAGCAAGGATCTAACATACATATACCAGATTCATTTTACCCCTAAAAACAAGATTCCACACAAGATGGGAATTCAGTGCCTCTGGGGCAGCCTCTCAATCATATAATGCTGAGATTTTGTTATATGGATGGCTTGGTGGTAAAGGTTCCGGCCTGCTCAACTTTAGGTCCTTGCCTGCATGGGTTCAACTTCAAACACCGTTTGCGAAACCTGAATTATTCAGTGGACTTTCATGAGCAAAATCCCAGCTTGATGCCGTTCGGATGCGACATTAAACATGTTAAATTGATGATCCCTTGCATCAGTGTCTGTGCTGGGCAAGTAAACAATCACTCACATGTGGTAAAAGTGTAACATGTTGAGGACTCCTGCCCTCTCTCCCATCTCATCGATCAAACCTCGTGAGTGCCCAGAACTGCGCATAGCGGGATTCACTTTACCATCTATCCACCACTTTCTAACATAACCCCTCTATTCCATCTCTCTCCCGACTCATCGATCAACCCTCTTGAGTGCCAAGAACAGGGCTTAGAGGGCTGCACTTACCACATCTATATACAGCAAGTGCTGGTCTCTCCAGAAGTCCTTGGCACTCACAAGGATCCTTGATAGCCATTTGATGTGAGAGAAAAGAACACAAGAGTGGACAAACACTGTTTATATTATTTATCATGCGCTATGACCATGATGACTGTTATCAATTATTATTGAATATTACCATGAGTGTAACTGCCCCCTGCATCGACATTGATCTGCTAAATACAACAAATGACACAACTGAAGCTAACTGAACCCATGTTAACATTTCTGAGAAGCTTATTCAAATAACATCCAGCTGTGAAGAGTGAACTTTTTGCTCAAGGGGGTCAACTGGCCAAGCAGCGATGTTATGCCAGCAGGCACAGGAACCCATGTTTAGCAGCTTCAACCATCTTTTGGTGTGTCCAAACAGGGCATAGAGGACTGCACATACCACATCTGTCTTTCCATATCAGTTGGAAGTGCGTTGAGCCTCTTTGGGCTTCGAATTGCTTGGTCCTGGGTTTGACTCTAGCTCTGGCCGGGTCACCGGGATATATCTTTAACAGTCGTCTTGATCATCCCTCGCTGCTTCGTTACTGTGACCTCCAGTCACCCAATAGCTTACAGTTGTGCATAAACACAAGAACATAAAGCTCCAATAATCAATGACGGATGGATGATTGGGGCTTTACGCCCTTTATTTATGCACTTGATAGGCTCATTAGGACAGGAGGAGGACATGGCAATGAGGTGAAGGATGCTTGAAACAGCTGTCCAACAAAGACCCAGGTGACCCGGCGAGAGCTGAATTCGAACCCTGGACCAAGCGATCGGCAGCCTAGCGCGCTACCACTAGACCAACCCTACCCCCTCCAATAATCAATCATTTCTGTCATAGACAATGAGTCACAGATACACCTAATTCAAAACCAACCCCACATTGCATATATTGACATTTCTGAGATCTGTATGCAAACAGCATCCAGCTAAGCTGCTACATGAGGATGCAAGCAGAGTATTTTCAAATACAAGACCCAATAACCATGGTTGTGAATTCTGCCAGTAAAGCAATCTCACACAAGCAAGACATTAACCTTTTGACCTTTAGCAAAAAGGCTGACATGAAGCAACAGAAAGTAACAGAAAGTAACATATGTGAGGTATTTCATAAGATGAGGATAGATGCTTATACAACCGACTGTACACATGCACCACAGGATGAATCATTATGGATGATTGGGGCTTTACATCCTGTGTTTATGCACTTGGTGGGCTTATAAGGACGGGAGAAGATTACAGCAATGAAGCAAAGGATGATTGAAACTGCTGTCCAACATAAGTCGAGCATCATCTCGTCTCAAACAATAGGTAGGATCTTGAATGATTGAGGCTTTATATCTAGCGTTTTTGTATTTCACCAGGATTATTAAGACAGGATAACAACACACAAATAATATGAAGTATGTTGAATCTACCACAATAGGTCTGGGTGCACCAGGAAATCGGCGGCGATTGTACAAGGAAATTTGGTATTTGAAACACACATCAAATCATCTGTGATATACTGCTCAAGAAGGTCCACGAGTGACGAATGTTTGTCAATAGTGGTACGTGGACCCCATAACAATGGTTATGATTTCAATCAGCCGAATGCTCATGCCAGTCGTGGGCTCATGGCTCTAGAGACGTCCAGGCTCAGGGATATTGTTTCTCGAACGAACCTCAAGTGAACCAATGATTTTCAGAGGAGTGGACCAAGGAGTTGACCAAGAGGAGTGAACCAAGAGGAGTTGACCAAGAGGAGTTGACCAAGAGGAGTTGACCAAGAGGAGTTGACCAAGAGGAGTTGACCAAGAGGAGTTGACCAAGAGGAGTTGACCAAGAGGAGTTGACCACGAGGAGTGGACCAAGAGATGGAAAGATGGGTGGACAGACGATTGACACTCTACATCCCGTACTTATGCACTCGGTAGGCTGATTAGGGCATTTTTGCACTTGGTGGGCCAATTAGGACAGGAGGAGGACGCATCAATGAGGCAAAGGATATTCGAAGGATGATTGAAACAGTCGTCCTACACTTGTCAAGGTTACCCGGCAAGAGCTGGATTTGAACCCGCGACCCAGCCTGGTGCACTACCAATTTAGTTAACCCCCCCCCCCCCCGATCTAAGAGAGGCGCAGGCTCATGGTTGTTGTTTCTAAGACACTGAATGGACCGAAAGGAAGCAAGAGCTTTTCGAATAGCTGAAATACCACTTATTGGAAACGCATCATGATCTGAATGATAACCCAATGATCGCAATGAAGAATTTCAACCATCAGACAACCGAACCTGACAGCAAAAACGCAAAATGCTGTTTCAATGCAATTTCCAACTTCCAAGAAGTAATTGAATTCAGAGAATTGACAAAGTTCTCTCTAGCTCAGTGTCACCTAATTAAAGTAATTGCACAGCAAAGTTAATTCGTGGAGCAGAATTAAGGCCGGAATTGGCTAGCAGACGTACATGGCCGACAGAGTGTCATTGGCGCAGTGAAACTAATTTCATTAGCTTCTCAGTGTTGATGTATAGGTGGGAGTGGAGGGGGTGGGGGGAAGAAGATTAATTATCCCAGCTCATTAGTTTTTAGGTCCTCAGACTACATGGTCTTCTTTCAGGAACGGGGACAATAGCAGACTCAACCGTTGCCTAGTTCAACACTGGTAGTACTCAAGGCCCAGGGGCCCAGAGTAAGTGGGGGTTTATATTGTCTCATTCCTGAAAATTGCAACTGTCGACTTCACACAGTACTTTCTGTTGACATTACATGTAATTCTTGATCTGTCTCACTTCCCTGGGCCGGGGGACATACAGCTGGCAGCCCCACACGGTGCCATCACTGATCAATCGTATACCTTCTCTGCCTATTGCCAACCTCCCCGTTTAACCCCTGGGTGGAATGAAGCAGCGATTCAAGGATGGATGGATGATTAGGGCTTTACCTCCTGTATTTACGCACTTGGTAGGCTAATTAGGACAGGAGGGGACACAGCAATGAGGTGAAGGATGATTGAAACAGCTGCCAAAATAGGCCCAGGTGATCCGGCAAGAGCCGGCAGCTGGGTGGCCAAGTGGTTATTTATTTGGAAAATTTTCCTCTCAGACTTTTTACTGCAGTGAGCTCACTCAGCTGACATCAGTCAATTTAAACTTACTGCAATATTTCTCATGAAATACACTGGTATTGATTCTTTGATGGATGGATGGATGATTTGGGCTTTATGTCCTGTATATATACACTTGGTAGGCTAATTAGGACAGGAGGAGGACACAGCAATGATGATTGAAACAGCTGTCCAACATAGGCCACGGTGATCCGGCAAGAGCTGTACTCGAACCCTGGACCCAGTGATTGGCAGCCCAGCACACTACCACTAGACCAACCCTCCCCCCTCCAATGAGCGAGTCCAGCATTATATCCACTGGACCACAGACACTCACTACTATCGATGAGAAGGAAAAAAGTCAATGATGTGTTACACAACTGCATAGTTATATATCCACAAGTTGTACAGTAAATGTGTACTTAGGTCTGCAGCCATTGAGCAATGTTGAGTAGCGAATCAATTTAACATAGTCATTGTATAAATTTCTATTGTATCCGTTATGGTTGGAACACACTTTTTTTTCCATAGTATCTGGTTATGGTTATACAAAAGTAATGTTATGCAGTAGTATTATCATAGGCGTATCGGAGGGGGGGCAGGGTTGCCCCCCCAAAAGTTTGGGAAACAGTAAGATTCGGGCAAAAAGGCTAAAAAATTTGGGCAAATGATTAAATAATCACTATTGAAAATTAATGATTTCCGGGCAATTTCATTTGAAATGGTATTAAATCTAGATTTTGAAATTCGGGCAAATGTCGCTCGCCCCCCACCCCCCAAAATCACGCGCGCCTATGAGTATTATGAATGTATGTTTATACCTCTAGTGAGGTACATGTGTGACAAATCGTGGGTTCTACAGTTATTGAAGTTTGGATGCACAAAACAGCAACTTGCATGACTGGAAAAAAGTAGGAAATTCTGGTATGTCTGGAAATGTCTAAATCTCACTGGAAATTTTTGAAGAAAGTTACAAATTTTTGACTTGAAATGCAGTCGCTGGATTTACGACCATTCATGAGAAATTTTGTCGTATTATATGAAATTGCCTGGAAATTTTTTTCTGGCCCTGTAGGTCAATAGCTCAATGCTAAACATCCTCAACAAAACTGAATGTGCCACAGGGGTATGTGGGAACACTGATTGCAGATTTGCAGAGAAGCGAACTTTCCTGTCCTCTATCTACTTGTTTCAGACAAACAGACGAGCACTTAGGCCTATTTTGTATAGCTTTTTATCCAGGTCATTGAATATTCATGATCAGAATGTCTAGCTGACAGACTGCGATAGACTGATAGTCTTTGTACAGTGTTGCAAGTTGCGATAAAGTCTTTTTGACATTACACTGCTTTGTACTCCATGCATGATTTAGAAGATACACAGTCACACACTCAAAAGACATTGAAATGATGGTTTCACTGCAGAATTCAGACTCCGCAAGTCCTTGAGCTGCGTTATTAACAATGGCCACTGTGGTCCTTCAGCATGTTCAGTGATAGAAAGTCTTCCTTTTAATTTAGTGAAGTGATTGGATGATTTTTGCCCTAATACTTGCCATGCATGGCTGTAAAAAGTAAGGAATTCGGGCATGTCATTGCCTGGAAATTTCTAAATCTCTCTGGAATTTTTGAAGAAACGTCTAAATTTCTGACTTGGAAGTTAGTTGGAAATTTTGTCGTACTTAATCAAATTGCCAGGAAATTCATATTTTTTCCAGCCCTGGCAACCTAGTCTGACTATCTTACTTCAATTCAATTTTATCAATTTTACAGAATGACAAAATTTTTACTCATTGTTTCTATATCTCAAATTTAACGTAAATATGTAGATATTATATACATCATATATAATTATATCATAATATATTGCGCCCTCGTGAAATATTAGTCACCTCGGTGCCATAAAAAGATATTGCACTCGATGCTGTGCGATAACTGTATAATATGTATTTTATTTACATGTGCCTTCTGCTTGAAAAAAAAAAGAATTATTATTAAATAGAATAAAAACAAAAATAATAGTTCCAGTCTAACAGAGAAGTAAGGCAAAGTAGTCGTTCAAGACACACAGAGAACGAATGAATGGACGCAGAGACATAAATCATGTTTTCCACCGACAGTGATTGATGGATTTGAGTAATTTTCACCCGTTGGAACAAGTAAGGAATAGCAATGAGCTTACACCAGTTGTATTGCTAAGACAATGACCTTTCCGGACTAAAATAGCTTTTTTGACCAGTCAATGACCTCATATTTAAACATTTGCTTATGTATAGGATATAGAAGGATGGATGGATGATTGGGGCTTTACGTCCTGTACTTATGCACTGTAGGCTAATTATGATGAAGGAGGACATGACAATGAGGCAAAGGATGATTGAAGTGAGTGAGTGAGTGAGTGAGTTTGTGTTTTACGCCCCATCAGCACCAGTGTGGGCTATTTAGAGGCAAGAAGGATGGTTGAAACAGGCGTCCAACATAGGTCCAGGTGACCCAGCCAGAGTGGGAATCGAACCCTGGCCCAGCGATTGGCTTACTAGCATTCGCTTTAGTATAAAATACTGTCACCATAAATACTTTCAAAAATATTAAAGAGGATTTCACTTTTTGCCAATCAATAATATGAGGACCAGACTTCTATAGTCCATATGCACATATGGCATTCAGAAGGAGTCTTACAAATTTAATGGAATTCATGAAGAAAATCTCAGACAAAAAATAAACCAACAACACAATGTAGAATATAACAACTCCCTCTTTTCTTCCACACAATTGTAAAAGCATCGTAAAGCTTGTTTGGAGCGTTAAAAGCATGATAAAAAGATTTCATATGTTGCCTAGATAGTTCCATGAGCACTTCTGGAAGGCTCTTCGTTGGTGGAACGATATTTCAAACATTGTGCATGCTATAGGGGGCAACTGGGGTTACCTTTCAAGTTATTGTCTTTATAAGACTTGGAGCCATGTACATCAAATGTCATAAATATGACAAAAGACAATTTTTTTTGCTGTATATAGTATAAAACATACCATATCATGCACATTATCTAATAATATCTGTGGATCTGTCTTTCTCGTATCTACTATAATCCATTCCTAAAGATTATGTGCATATACAACAGGCACCAGGGCTCGAACTTGAACTTGAATACCATACCATTCAAGGATGGGTGGATTGTTGGAGATTTATCTCCTGTATTTATGCACTTGGTGGGCCAATTAGGACAGGAAGACACGGCAATGAGGCGAAGGATGATCGAAGCTGTTGCCTAACATATTAAGTCAAGGTGACCAGTCAGGGCAGGAATTATGGATGGATGATGGATGGGGTTTTACATCCTGTATTTATGCACTTGGTAGGCTAAATATGACAGGAGGAGGACATGGCCATGAGGTGAAGGATGACTGAAACAGCCGTCCAACCGGCCCAGGGCAGGAATCAAACCTGCAACCAGCGATTGACATTCTAGTGTGCTGCTAACCTCCGTCACCAATTTCTCAAGATAGCTAGATAGATAGACAGGATAGATAGGTCTAGATATGGTATAAGTGCAGCCCTCTAAGCTTTAATTCTTGGTGTTCACGAGATAGGAGAGAGAGAGCAGGAGTTCTCGACATGTTATACATTAACTTCATGTGAGGGATCTTTTACTGCTGAGCACAGACACTGATACCAATAAAGTTCCACTGAAAATTTTAATTTCCCTACCCGAGGTTCGAGGTTCGAAGCCATACAGGCAAAGACCTTCAGTGCAGCAGGCAGGAACCTTAGGCTTAGCCACTCAGCCACCCAGCTGGAATGGAAGTTCATTGACCTTCAGTCGGACGTTCCCTGCCTTTTGTCGTTCAAATACATTCAGGCGCTACAAAAATACCTTGGGGGAATGGCAAGCTCAGAAATCTGGCATTCTACAGACCTAAGGAGTCGGGAGTCGCTTTTCAGAAAGGCAAAGGAGTCGGGAGTAGGAGTCGGTTCACTTTCTACCCGACTCCAAAGCCCTGGTTCAATAGGATCTGCTTCAGTATCCCTGCCTTTTGTCGTTCAAATACATTCAGGCGCTACAAAATTCCTCCGCGGAAACACAGGAATGGCAAGCTCAGAAATCTGGCTTTCCTGCGAAAATTCTGCCTTAGCCGGAATGCGGAAAATGGAGGATCGGCATTGTTAGGGGCCCAATGACTATTGTCTACTGCAATGAATGCCCCAATCATGAAATACTATAATTGACAATGCTTATGGTGCGACTCGTGAGATGTATCCTTAATCAGCTAATTATGAAAATATACTAAAACCCAAGTCCTACATACAGTCGCATACCTTGGAGTGCATAATGCAAAATGTATGAAAATGCATACGATAACAACCAAACTCATGAATCTAGAAAGATGGAGAATTCAGTCAGTGAGTTTTTCATACTATAAAAGATAGAGGACCCAGCAACAACTCTCAATATTTGTAAGAAATGGCATCGAGTCCTGGCATTAAGAAACACCAGTTTCAAGAAACAAGAAATATCATTCTACTGTAAAGTTGCTGATATTTTACTTTTCTTGCAACCTTTTTCCTGGGAGAAGTTTGCCTGTCACAACAGATTAGAGTAAATCCATGAAGACACAAGAGAGATATCAGACTGACAATGGATCCTCAGTGGTAAAGGTCGCAGTTGTGCGTGTCAGTCAATTGAAAGAACTTTGTTTCCTCTTTTTCAATCTTCGCAAATCTCAGAGGACTCTACAAAGTAGAAGCAAAATATATATTTATAACATATAGCTGATGATGGATGGATGATTGGGGCTTTACATCCTGTATTTATGCACTTGGTAGGCTAATTAGGACAGGAGGAGGACACAAGGCGAAGGATGATTGAAACAGCCGTCCAACATAGGCCCAGGTGACCCGGCAAGAGCTGGATTCGAACCTTGCACCCAGTGATTGGCAGCCCAGCACGCTACCACTAGACCATCTCTCCCCCTACGTATATATGTAGAAGAGTAAGAAGACTATTTCACAAGCGCTGAGAAAGTCAACTAAAATATATTTATTCAACAAACAGAAAAGATCAATTCACAATTGGTGAGAAAACCATCAGTTTGGACCTATAAATTTTGGAACAGACCAGTCTTTTTTACAGCGATATATACCTCAATCTAATACAAAGACCTATTGTAGCACGTAAATAAAAAATAGTCTTATCAAAATCTGTCTATTCAATTTTTTGAGGGATTATGATAAAAACCCCCCCCCCCTTCAAAAAAGACCGCTGACGATTAAACTGTTCCAAAGATAGCAAAATTGTAAGCGAACTTAGTGATTAATTTGAATCTCCGTGTGTTTTATGTAGTTTCCATCAGCAGATTAATTAATAGAGAAATTGTTAAATCCAAGACCACCTGCAAGAAACCCTTTAAACATAATTCGTAGACATCATTTCCTTAATTTTTTTTGTCTGCGATTCTCAATTCTAATAGATTTGACAAATTTTCTTTATGAAAATGGTCTCCTTTCCGCAATATCACTGCGGGATTAATATTTGGAATTATCATATTAGAACTTTCTGGTCTCCGTAAGATGATAATCTATCGGTTGATAATTATCTGTGTGATCAGTTACACGTTTTCAACGACGAAGTTCCTAGAACGAAATTAGACAGTTACCTGGATTAGAGAAGTGCCTCGATATCCTGATATCAATTGTATGATGCAGTGATTGCTTTCTGGACTAAGACATTGAAAAAGTAAGGGAGATAGGGAGGTAGGTTCTGGTAGCTCACAAGTGTTGCTTGATCAAATAGGAAGAGACAAGAGAGTCGATGTCTCCAACAGATAGTATAATATCCCATGTGAGGGATCTTGCATTTGTACAGCACAGACACTAGCACATCAGGCAACTTACAGTGCCTTTGCGCAAGAAAAAAAGTGAGTTGCTCCTTTGTGAGGTATATATTTTTCACTATTTGACATGTACACGAATTAGTAAACCTGCAAAAACGAACATATACACAAATTTACCATTCATGTAAGTGTGAAATATTGCAATTCACAAATTTGTGAAGGTGAAATTACGAACATTGCAACCTTAAACTTGGCTAAAACTATCTCTAAACCTAATTTTAACACTAAACCCTAATGATATAGCACTTCCACGAATGTTAGTTTTAGCAGATACACGAATGAATAATAAAGCACATTCACGAGTGTTAGTTATTACATGTACACGAGCACCTATGCTCGTTTTTTCATGTCCACAAATTCGTACATGCTCGTTTTTACACCTCCACGAATTCGTGAACATGCCAAATAATGAAAAATATATACATGCCTTTGTATGAAAATACATGCCAAAAATAAGTAAGTCCTTGGGGCAACACTAATAGCCCCAACTATTAGCTGATCGGCCCCTTACCAAAAATTGGCCCCGAGAAAGGGGGGGGGGTAGTCGGGCATGATGGGTTTCATAAACGCTTGTTGTTTCTAGAAATGCAATAAAGACAACTTTTTGAAAGGAATGATATCGAAGATAAATCTGCAATTAATCAATAGATCTATAAAATTTTGGACAATTTGCGAAGCTGAGGGATAGTAACGATAACTAATAAAGTCGCACGCAGATCATCCAAGTCGTGAATCTTAACTAGCGAAAACTGTATTGAGAAAAAAATGTCACTAACTGACACCAGAAAGTGTTGTATATCTGCGAAAAGTGGATAGTTTGACAAGCCTTGACTGACAGATATACAATGAGTAAATAATGGTGAAGAAAACCACTCTCAGCTGTTTACATAGGATAAGCACTTTGGGGTACACAGGATATCTGAGGGGTATTGGCCTTCTCAGTTCAAATAGGTCAGAGGGTTGGGAATACCCTCTATCAGTTTCAACACTTGGGAAGCCTACCCCTGTTCTGAATCAGCTGTGGTGTGTAAATTTGTCATTTTATGTATTTCAATCAGAACCACCTCTTTTCTTCAAATTTTTCTATTTTTTTTTGTTGATTTAATTTTTTCAATGGTTATGCGAATAAGCTTTCCTTCAACGCCTCGACACAGGCCCACTTGACCCGGCAAGAGCTATAGATTTGAACCCTGGACCCAGTGATTGGCTGCTAAGCATGCTACCATTGGACCAACCCCCCCTGTACTTTTATTGATAGCATAATCATTAAATAATATTTATAGTACTACCGATATCATCTAAGATGCCAAAAAATTGCGGGTCACTGAGTGTGACACGGACTTAAACTACCTTTTCTGTGGTTATGCATAACGTTACAACACAAGGGCCAGCCAAATTCAAAGACAGCCACTGACGCTTAGGCCAGACTTGTTTAATTTTTAGCTTCTCGGATCGACCGACCAGATTTTCTGCCTACGGGGGAAAAAAACTTGAGCATAACCAGAATTTTTATCAAATCGACATTATAAAAAATTTCATCTTTTTTTTTTTTTTCGTTCAGCCAACCGATCCTAGAAAAAGTGCCTCGAGAAGATCCGAGAAGCTAAAGATCAATTATGTCTGGCCTGGTTTCATCAATTCTGCACTTATCTGCTGCCTCCAGTCCCAGCCACAGTGGTGCCATTAGTATCATGACAGTCTCACTGGAGTCTCATGTGGCAATCTTTGCCTACTATGAGAACACAATTGGTGGTCTAAACTTGGCAAAAGGAAACATTGATTTTTCACATTTAATCATATCATAATAGACAAGCAATGCTGTATTTCATTGAACTTCTGAGAAGCACTTATTTCCGATGAGGAGTTATTTCTTACTTGCCAGATCTAAGTGCCATCACTGCACCAGGTCAAAGTATGTTTGAAGAAAAATATTGAAAGAAAAGTATTCAATAATTGATGGATGATTCTAATGGGCTTTACGTCCTGTATTAATACACTTGGTAGGCCCAAAAAGAACAGGAGGAGGACACAAAATCGGAATGAAAAATAGAATTGATCAATCGGTTGCACTTCCAATTCAATAAGGCCACACATAATTGATTCTTAGCTTCGCGGACCCGCCGACACAATAGACATTATAAAAAAAAAAATTTTCACTTTTTTTTTGTCCTACCGATCGACCCTAGAAAAAGTGCCTTGAGAGGATCCGAGAAGCTAAAGATCAATTATGGGTGGCCCCCAATCGATTCAAAATGTAAATATTCCACACTGAAGGGCGAAAACTGTCAATTGCTATTAGAACTGATTAAGCTAATTGCTATTACAGCCATAATTAGGCTTAGAAAGTGTCTTAAAACATCGCCATTGTAGACAGTAGCTTACAGCCGAAGTCAAAAGGACTGATTCAAGTAAAACAAAACTGTATTGTACATCATATTTTCTAGGTATTTGATTGGTCTATGACAGCTTGAGGGTCAAGCGATAATCGACGAATCAAAAATTCCAGTCTATCAAAATCGGTGATAATCAGAGAATCGTTTCATCACCACCGATGGCTCATAAATTTTTACTCGCGTCAGCCAGACGGAGTGGCGTAAATTGTAGTGATGCATGGATAGTGAAAATAGCCGGATACTGGATACCGGATAGTCTGGCCGGACCATCTGCCGGATACCGGATAGGAACCGGATAATAAACATACGAAAAAGGAAGTTTTTCAGCATTTGCAGTTGAATATAAATATATTTTTCTCATAGCAGAGAGATACAATGTGGTACAGGAGGACTGTTGCTCTGGTGGAATGTTTTTGTAATGTTCTCTGACTGAATTTGAATTTGGAGACAGTCGTGTCATGTTGTTGACTCTGTTCTTGTAACATTCTTTAATTTATTATGAGAATTTTAACCTTTCATTAAGTTTGGACCATGACAATTATCCCGTTCTGATATCCAGTTCAGAGAACTAATTCTCCCGGAAACCGGATACCCTGCAAATTTCAATATCCGGCCGGATACCAGATACAGTGCCAGATATCCATGCATCCCTAGCAAATTGTAAAATAGTCAACCAATAATTGATTCAACCTATTGAACTTTGTGTAAGTATGAAATAAGTCTATATAAGTACAAATTGTATCCTGTTTGACAATTGACATGTTTACATACAAGTCGCACTAATATGACCATTCCGATCAACCTTCGATACAAGGACCTTTTATGTACTCGTAAAATTCATTGAGAACACTTATCTTTTTCATTAAACTACACAGCTTTCGATGAAAAAAGGTGACAGGACTCTAGATTTTAGATCCGTGGCATAACGCGGACTGATAACAAGAGTAACACTTAATATACATTCTGGAGAGAACTTCAATCTGTCGAGATATTATGATTTTATGAACCATCATACAGTTCTTCATTTACGACATTACTCTATCTTTTTTTTCTTATCTCTACGGTTCTGGTTAAAGAATGCTCTTAATACGTTATGTCTAAAATATTTTTTCAAAGAAAAAAAGTTGATAAAATGATTTTACTATATCTTGATCATAATAATTCGAAACAAAGTAGGCCTAGCGTCATTTTTATTGTTTTATGTGTTTCAATGATTGTTCAGGAATAATTGAGTCTTTCTAAAAATATTTCTTATTTTGTCTATGCAATAATTTTTCACTCTGTCGATTGACATGAAAAGCATAAAAATTGCCATAAAAAATTAATTTCCGCACATTTTTAGGCTAAACCTAAAGGGCTAACATAATGACACCCACTAAAAATCAGATTAATAAAAAATACAACGGCTTATAAGATATTTATAAAGCTTGAGTATCAAATCATTGAAATCAATAAACATTAATACATGTCACATTATATACTTGAGCTTGAACATTTTCTCTGTAGGATGGATGATTGGGGCTTTACATCTTGTATTTTTGCACTTGGTAGGCTAATTAGGACAGGAGGAGGACATGGTAATGAGGTGAAGGATGATTGAAACAGCCGTCCAACATAGTTTTCAGTATAGTGAAAATGGTTGCAACATCAGGACAGTCTTTGCGAAGATTGCCGGTCCGAAGGACCTGTCCGGCAGATTTCCAACCGGTTCGGCAGTCCGGTCGAAATTATTGTAATTGGCTTCATGTTAAAATTTCTTGAAATGGCCAAGACATCCATTAAGGTCCGACGAGAGAATTTGAATCTTCTTAAAGACAGAGTCAGGATGAGAAATCTACAGTTTGCATACTAGAGCTCTTCAATTAGCTCAATCTAGCTTAATTTCAAAATATACGCCCATGAGAGGGTGAGAATACATTTCTGACCACTCGAGTCAATAAAATGTAACAATAACTAAAGCCTATTTTAGTTCTTTCAAATCAATAACCATAAGTTACTGCTTTAGTGGTCGATGACCCAGGTTTACAACATATATTTTATGCATTAATCACAACTTTTTCTTTTTTTAAAGGACATTTCTGTAATTTTTACTTATTAAAGTATCTATGACAATATTTAGGAAAACTCCATGTCTAACATGAAATCAATAAAGTAATTTTAAACAGAACATAAAAAGTAATTTAAACAGAAAATGTATGTAAATTACCATTATCATCAACTCTAGGTAAACTTTATGATCTCTATTTTTTTAATGCACTAAAGACGAGTCGTGATATAAATCATGATTTAGATCGCCTTGACTTAAATCGAACAACCGTGATTCCATGTCAAGAGCAAGGTATAATGACGGACTGTCGAAACAGATTTGGTACAATGATATTTCAATTTTATAAGATAAATTTAGTCTCCATTTCGCCAACAGGTGACCTTTGGTGGGCCCCCCTTCCAACAGGTGACCTGGAGCTGCCCCCCCTTCCAACAGGTGACCTGGGGCTTGGGTGAACAACACCTAATTAATTTACTGAAGCAACTCCAGCTGCAAGCAATAATGAGGTTAATTAGTTCACACCTCCCTAATCAATGTAATGACACACATAATTACATTTTAATTAGATTTGGTTGAGCTCATATTAACCCCAATCCCCCCAAAGGCAAAATGTTTACAAGTAAACAACCTATTCTGTTTAGTTAGGCAAATGAATATTAGGCCTACTGATCAGTCCAGTTTTAAAAAGTTATCTAGTATACAAAGTCCTCAAATATTCATTCCTAAACTAAGCAACGCCTTATTAAGAAATCTTCGAAATTATCTATTTCAAGACTACCCAGAAAGCATTTATCATGTTTATATAAATATAAATTTCACCAATTTAACACTAACAGAGCAAGAAATGATTCATTTCCAAAAACTCCCTGAATATTAAATGGCCACCCCCTAAACCATTAAGTAGTTAAAAACAGAAATACATGATACATAAAATACCAAATACATAACTGCTCAAACAGGTTTAGTTTACATTTCAACATCATGAAAATATATAAATCTATATCATCAGTAACACTGCCTAACCAGTAAACAATAGGCCTAAATCAAGCTAAACAGTGGCCTATTTATTTCAACACATGTCTGACCTGGCCTGAGGTATCATCACACTGACACAACAGCTATTCACAGGAGGCCTACTATTCATTCAATTAACTCCATATATTAGCATAGAGTCACACACTTGAACAAACAACATGATAAAATTAAAATAATTTACCTCTGATGAGTAATTCTGGGTATCCCACACCATTGTTAGGTACACCAAGCCAAGGAATCAACCAGTGAACCAATTTGGTACTATTTTGGTTAGGGTGAACCAATCCTATACTGCTATATGAGACAAACTGTCATTTTATGTGACGCTGTTGCATTCCACACATGTATCTCCTGTGTGAGAGAGATGATGGGCGTGGCTTAAGAGGACACAGCCATTGCTGCATCTTGATTGGTCTAAACAGTCAGCTATAAATAAATAAGGGAATCCCCCCTCTCTGAGGCTGCAACGTCATACATCTAGCAGACGACATTTGTAACCAAAGAACTGTCATCAAAGGAATACAAACTGAAAGAAAATCAACACCCCTGATTGATCATACCCAGCCAAAAAATAACATATCCATATCGTGTCTCCAATTTTTTTTTTCACTCCTGTAAGTATAAATTATTGACTGAAGTTCATCATGGAAGAATTAAAATAATTGGACTGGATAGAACGTCACATCATTACAAGAATCCGCGGATTCAAAACCGACCTAGCGCAATGAAATTGAAGGTGCCATTGCTTAAACCACTGAGCAACTGATATTGGAAGATAGGAGAAATAGTTGATTGGAAGATGCTAGACTATTAGAATAGAATCAATGCAGTTTGAACAGATTTCTAAAAAAAAGGAAAGATGGCTGTCAAAATGGCTGCCACCTTGGATTTCTCAACATGTTCCCAATCCATACCCAGAGGCCCATACCTGTACCAAATTTCATAACTGTAAGGTGAAATATTATGGTCACAATGGGCAGTTCAAGAATGAAGAAAGATGGCTGCCAAAATGGCCACCACAAATGGCCGCCATCTTGGATTTATCGACATGTTCCCAATCCATACCTAGAGTACTATACCTGTACCAAATTTCATAACTGCAAGTGAAATATTAAGGTCACAATGGGCAGTTCAAGAATGAAGAAAGATGGCTGCCAAAAAGGCCACCACAAAATTGCAGCCATCTTGGATTTCTCGACATGTTCCCAATCCATACCCAGAGTACTATACCTGTACCAAATTTCATAACTGTAAGTGAAATATTATGGTCACAATGGGCAGTTCAAGAATGAAGAAAGATGGCTGCCAAAATGGCCACCACAAAATGGCCGCCATCTTGGATTTCTCGACATGTTCCCAATCCATACCCAGAGTCCCATACCTGTACCAAATTTCATAACTGTAAGTGAAATATTAAGGTAACAATGGGCAGTTCAAGAATGAAGAAAGATGGCTGCCAAAATGGCCACCACAAAATGGCCGCCATCTTGGATTTATCGACATGTTCCCAATCCATACCCAGAGTCCCATACTTGTACCAAATTTCATAACTGTAATCGAAATATTATGGTCACAATGGGCAGTTCAAGAATGAAGAAAGATGGCTGCCAAAATGGCCACCACAAAATTGCAGCCATCTTGGATTTCTCGACATGGTCCCAATCCATACCCAGAGTCCCATACCTGTACCAAATTTCATAACTGTAAGTGAAATATGAAGGTCACAATGGGCAGTTCAAGAATGAAGAAAGATGGCTGCCAAAATGGCCACCACAAAATGGCCGCCATCTTGGATTTATCGACATGTTCCCAATCCATACCCAGAGTACTATACCTGTACCAAATTTCATAACTGCAAGTGAAATATTAAGGTCACAATGGGCAGTTCAAGAATGAAGAAAGATGGCTGCCAAAATGGCCACCACAAAATTGCAGCCATCTTGGATTTCTCGACATGTTCCCAATCCATACCCAGAGTCCCATACCTGTACCAAATTTCATAACTGTAAGTGAAATATGAAGGTCACAATGGGCAGTTCAAGAATGAAGAAAGATGGCTGCCAAAATGGCCACCACAAAATGGCCGCCATCTTGGATTTATCGACATGTTCCCAATCCATACCCAGAGGCCCATACCTGTACCAAATTTCATAACTGTAAGTGAAATATTGAGGTCACAATGGGCAGTTCAAGAATGAAGAAAGATGGCTGCCAAAATGGCCGCCACAAAACGGCAGCCATCTTGGATTTCTCAACATCTTCCCAATCCATACCCAGAGGCCCATACCTGTACCAAATTTCATAACTGTAAGTGAAATATTAAGGTCGCAATGGGGAAAAACCGTGGTTTACATCTGGTTTGTGGTTACTGGTTTGTGGTTACTGGTTTGTGGTTACTGGTTTGTGGTTACTGGTTTGTGGTTACTGGTTTGTGGTTACTGTTTATGGTTTCACCTGATCCATTTACAGCTCCTGTATTAACCGGCCTCCGCTGTTAGGCCGGTTAAAAATTTGAATGAAACTCAATCTTCAGCTCCAAATGGCAGCTGCGTTCATTAAATGTGGAAATAAAAATGCCATTTTTAAAAAGTATACATCTTTCGACGAATTTATAGGCCGTAATTTGTCTAATTTAGTAGTCTATCATGCTTATTTTACCATTAAAGCAAATAGTAAATGTGTTCTACTTTATTCGCTGGCTGCAATATGAGATAGATGCTCCCAAAATTTATGGTGAGACATGAATACTTTTTCTAATTCAAAATATGTGTATTTCTTATATTTCAATTTAAACTTCTAATCCAAGAAATGTATATTACATTTCTTTTAGACATGTTTTGTAAGATTGAAGCTCACTGTGAAGCAACGTTTGTAATAACAGCAAAACATATCACTTTTGTTGCATTTTAGGAACAGATTTAATACAAAAGACAAATTAAAAGATAATTGTGAATAGCATCCAATGCACCTGCATACAATTTTATGTCATTTTATTAACGTATTATATAATACGCCCACAGTCTGCATTTCCTTAAGAACACCCAAAAAAATAACCCCCATCAGAAATTATTTATTTCAAGGGCGGCCAAAAACAGTTGCTTCAGTTCACAAAAAGCAAGAAATCATTCATTAAAAAAACTTCAAGCCCCCCCCCCCTGATAAGAAATGGTTGCCCCCTTACTATTTCACATTGACGGATGTATGATTCATGATTGGGACTTTACGTCCTGTATTTAAAACTATTTATGCACATGGACGGATTACCAGTCTGGGAGGCTGATTAGGTATCATTAGGACAGAGGGACAACACGGCAATACGGCGAAGGATGATTGAAACAGCCGTCCAACATAGGCCCAGGCGACCCGGCAAGAGCTCGATTCGAACCCTGGACCAAGCGATAGGCAGCCTAGTACGCTACCACAAGACCAGCGCTCCCCCCTCCGCTTCTTTCGAGAAAACACCATGGAAAAACAGAGTTCTCAATTTAAGACTAGCCACTTTAGCTTCTAGTTTAGCTTCAAAACAGAAGACAGAACTCAAGAAGACAATAATTTGCCTAATTGAAGGTTGTCTCACAAATTGCAGACTTCCACCATTCCTGTAAAAGTGCTACTCTTGACTTTATGAACTTCTAAAGCAAACAGCATCCCCATTCAAAGACCAATGGATGGATGATTGAGGCTTTACACCCTGTATTTATACACTTGGTAGGCTAATTAGGACAGGAGGACACAGCAATGAGTCGAATGATTGAAACTACTGTCCAACACAAATCCATGGTGATCTGGCTAGAGCGGGATTTGAATCCAGGACCAAGCCATTGACAGCCCAATAGGTACGCTACCAACTGAGCTATATGGTAAAAGAAATACAACTAGAGGCCAACCAAAACATACCAATTTTGCAAAGCTCAACTGTCTGACCATATGTCAAAATGACAATTTATTGCTTGAATTTGCTATTAAAAGTGTGTCACTTGGACAAACTCACTGCCAATCTGGGTCATCCAACCATCCAGTTATTCTAGCATATATATACCTTTTAAATATGATTAAAAAAACAACAACTTTTATGTGTGGTGGTTAGAATAATGTATTTTTGTATCCTAGTTTTTGTGGTTTTTCGGTACAAAACAATAAAGGCAAAAAATGCAAAAAGCGTGCAATGATAGCAGGCACAGCTGGTACCTCAAAAAAGTTTAAAATATGGCTATCATATAATATGGCTATGCTTATTCTAAGAAATATTCTTACTTAGAAATTTTTCATGCAAGGTTTTTCAATTTTCACATTTAAAGCAAAACTCGTGTGAGATTCGGCATGACAATTTCGCTTGGGGGGGGGGGGGGTTCCTCGACAGGATTTTTTTTATTTCACAGAACCGCTGGATTCGAGCTTCACTTGTTACCGTTTGTGACATCACAAAATATTAATTTCTAAAATTAAGCGATCCAGTGCAATGTTAAGAAATCCACCCAAGAATTTATATTTCTCAAGACCGCCAGAAGAGAAAATATCAAATTTTATTTCATCATCATAAAATTCTTTGGGAAAAAAATTATTTCTGGTCTAATTTTGCCACTCTGCGCGCTGAGTTTCCGTGTGAATTTTGCAATGAGGCAAGAATTGCCCAAGAAATTATTATTTCAAAATAATTTCAAGCCCCCCCCCCCCACTAGATATCTAATGACTACATCCAGAACAATTTACCAAATCGTTTCTGTAAAATTAAATAGTATAGCATTATAGTATATATTTATTTTGCAACATAGTATACACAGTTACAATGTTGAAATGTAAACAAGAGATACCTTTAAATATTTAAAAATAAGTATACAGATAAAAGAGCAAAAATATAGATATATATGTATATGTATATAAGAGTAAAACCTATATAAAATTTAAAATTATATAAACATATATCACTAATAGTTTAGCTTTCACCAATCCAATACAGTGAGCTACAGTGATGCCAGGTTCCAAGTTCATTGACCTGCTTGCACTCACGCAGTTCAGTACTAGGTCACTGGAACTGCTCCCACTCCCTCCCAGCCAATCCATCTACCAGTGCTTTGCTATAACTCAGTTGCACAATGAAGGATACATTGTAACCTTTCAGCTGCTAAACATGCTATAGTACAGGAATGTAGATATACTCAGTGGCGGAGCTATGGGGGGGCCTGGGGGGGGCAGGGCCCCCCAAATGGATAACTGGCCCCCCCACTTCAGATTTGAAAAATTTGAAAAAATTATTTGAGCAGCAACGGTTGCTGGAACACGTCCATCTAAAGTTGTCCTTCACTGGCCATAACTTATAACCAATTTTTTCTAGAATGACAGTTGCCTTTAGATAAGTTCTGAAGCGTTTAACGATTTTTGATTTTGTCATTTGAATATATCTAGCAATTAGTGTACCACGCACAAACCTTTTAGGGGGTGAGCTACATTTGCCCGAATATCAGGATCTAGATTTAATTACATTTCAAAAGAAATGTCTTTGAAACTATTGATTGTTAATTATGTTTATTTAATTATCTGCCCGAATTGTTTTGCCTTTTTGCCCGAATTTTAGTGTTTCCCAAATTTTTTTGGGGGGAGGGCGACTACTCCCCCTTCCAGTATGCCTATTTATCTAGAGATTCCATGCAACATCTAAAATCAGGGTGTTTTGACGAAATCTTTCCGTCGCCACTGCTCAGTTAAAGAAATAATGCTCCTTTGAATTGTTTCTTAATTAAACAGATCTGATTTACCAGAGTGACTTGTACAAACTGCTCAATTTTTCGAGTGTGCATGGAATTTCCCTACATTTTTGGTATTTGTGTCATTTGCACAAATTGCTACTACCTTCTAGGCCTATTTGAGGAGTTGGGTAGATTTCCATCAAAAGGACTTTTATAAATTTTCGATTTAAACCTATGAAATCAGAAAGAGGACATTCTTAGCACGAATATACTGAAAACTTGAAAAAGGGGACCATTTCACTGCAAAAAATGAGGTCTCATTGTCATACTTTTAATATCGGAACCATGGGATCCATTTTATTATTTTTTGATAAGTCAAAACTGATTTTAGTGTAAGTATGAGATTATATGGTCTTTTGTTTATCAGTCACAAAAGTTAAGACTGTCAATATAGCAAATTCGTTCGTAAAGAAGACTCGTAACGCTGTGTCAATTTTTATCCGTGTAATGCCTCAAAAATGTCGCAAAAACGCTGCGACAGGTTGGCCCCCCTAGTTCAGACCCTGGCCCCCCCTTGGCCTCCCCACTCATGAATTTCTGGCTACGCCACTGATACATGTTCCATTTCAAGGGTTTCTGGAGCATCAGTATGTTTCAGAATTATTTAAGATTAAGAGCATGAAGGAGGAAAACATATGGAATTTAAAATACATTTATGATTTATTTACATTAAGCAAAGAAAGTTAAGAAACATCACATCTATTTTAGACTATTTATTGCTCTGGGGCATACATTCAACCAATAGAATCCTGGTGTGACTTTGGATGGCATTTGACATGTAAACATGTTAAGATGAATATATGAATGGGGGCTAATTTAATGGGCTTGGCTTTACGTCCTGTATTTATGCACTTGGTGCGACAGGTGGGCTAATTAGGACAGGAGGAGGACATATCAATGAGGCTGTGCGGATGATTAGGGCTTTACATCCTGTATTTATGCGCTTGGTAGGCTGATTAGAAAAGAAGGAGGACACGCAATGGCTCACAATGAGGCGCTGGATGGTGAAACAGCCGTCCAACATAGACCCAGGTGACCCGGCAGGAGGTAGATTTGAACCCTGGACCCAGCGACTGGCAGTCCAGCATGCTACCACTAGACCAACCCTCCCCCGTAATTACGACAACAATAAATGGCAATAATATGACATATCTCTACCATAGTAGACCTATATATACTCAATGTAAATATTATGCATAACCTCATTAACCTGTTTTTCCCATCCACCTCACATTGCCATGGCAAGTTAAGCTGGGAGTAGATTAAGTGAGGATTTTTGTGTTAATGGAAATGCTGATTGCAACGAATTACAAGTTGCAACAATCCTATAATGCTCTTCTGATTTAGGATTGCATCATAACACAACTTATTTACGAGTTTTACATTGTGCTTGTTTGAACCTTGTAACAAAATATCGCAGTCGCTTCATGGAATATGAAAGCTTATCTGTGCAAAAAATAAAGAATGGATGGAAGATCGAGGCTTTACGCAGTATTTATGCACTGGGTAGGCTTATTAGGACAGGAGGAGGACACGGCAATGAGGCGAAGGATGGTTGACACTGCTGTCCAACACAGGTCTAGCTGGGTATCAAACACTGGACCCAGAGATTGTCAGCTCGGTCATCCGACAAGAGCTGGATTTGCCCCAGGAGCCCAGCGCACTATAGAAGGGAGGAACAACCAAGAAATACAGATAGCCAAATCAACACCATAAGGTCCACACTAAACAGTTTCTCTGCAAGCAAATTTAAAATGTATTTACGACAAATTTTATGTCTTCCTAAAACTTGCGTTAATTGAGTACGGATATAAAAGTTAACACCATCTGGTGGCAATATTGCAATTATTCGTTATTACACTAAGCTCGGAAGAAAACTATTTTGGAGCAGCTTCTTAAATTGGACATTTTAAAGTGGGCAAAATTTATACAATCACAGAATCCTTTTAAAAATATGAAAGAAATTTGAGACCCAGAAAAATATGTTTGCGAGTGGTAATTTACTCTCTAGGGTCAATAACATGAGGCTGATGGATAAAAATATGAGGATGGTAAAATGAGTGTGTAATTCATGTCAACTCAGTGTATTCACATAATTATTGCCCAATTTTAAAATTGTTAATAGTGTACACTACATTATGTTGAGTTTAGATATGATGGAGTAAGGGGGCGACCATTTAATAATCAGGGGGAGGGGTGGCTGGGGTTGGATTTGGACTTTTCCTCGCCGAGAAATGTTTTATTTCACAATGACAGCGGCAGTAATTATTTATTTCAACCGCGCGAAGTCCATGAATATTCATAATTCATTACTAAATCAAGCAACACCTTGTTAAGAAAAACTCCCACCAGAAATTATTTATTTCAAGACTGCTCAGAAAGAATTTAAAAAATATTCAACCCCCCCCCCCCCCCGGATATTAAATGGTTCCCCCTGATGCTCTACTTTCATCGTGTTTGTGAAGAATAACAGCTTGGAAAGGACACTTCAAAAAGGACGAATGTTTTAAAACTTGTGTAGAAAATTATAAATACCGCGTATATCATAATTGTTTCTTCAACAACGACATTTGACAACCAATCTTTCTTCAATTATTTAAGCTATACTTACAACCTAACAATTGGATTTACCATGTTTACCAGGATACTGAATCATTTGCTACGTCGTTTATACAGTGTCAACTGGAGTAAAATATTTGAGGGATGGGTGATTTAATTGGCTTTACGTCCTGTATTTATGCACTGGATAGGCTAATCGGGACAGGACGAGGACACATCAATGAGGCCGTCCAACATAGTCCCAGGACCTGGCAAGAGCTGGATTCGAACCCTGGACCCAGCGATTGGCAGCCTTTGCACGATACCACTAGGCCAACTGGGTCCAACCCTCCACCCAAAATACTTTTAGGAAGGCGTCTTATTATTTTTTTTCAATTATCCAGAAAGTTGGCAGAAAACGAACAATGAAGATTTTACGACTACGGAGAAAGCACCTTTTTTTTACAAATTTCTTGAAAGTGCCAAAATTCCAAACAAGAGAAAGAGCTTTTTTTGTCACAGCTAAAGATTGCTTAAATATTAACTGTCATATTGTCAAATATCTCAAAATAAAAAGTTGGTTTATGTGTTTGTTTTTACATAATTCATCCACATAATAGGTAGGCCTAGAACTGGAATCAGGTACTAAACATCAAGTTTCACAGGTTGTAGACTCTTTTTAAAAGATAGTTCACAAATTTCAAAGTGGAGTGCACTTTCCTTTATTCAAAAGAGATGATTTAATTTTACTTCTGTCCAGACTCGTAAAATTGAAGTTGGTGAAAAAAATTAATTTAGGAAATCATGGAAACTAATATTATTCTTGAATAAATGGTGGAAATTAATATTACTCCAAAAAAAACGCCGCAGTCGCTATTTGAGACGATACAGTGTTTTCATCACTGAACATGTCTTAACATTATTATACGCTATAAGGAAAAATAGAGCCATAGCAAACATGCTACAGAGAAACAAAAAGCCTGCCATAAAAGGACGGTTGTGGACCGGATCGTCTAAAAGGGGGCAGTTTGACAGTCATATATTTTTATGACCAACATTCAGACAAAAATATTCCTTTTGTCAATAGAAGCCATAGTCTTGCATGGGTTACATCAGCAATTTTTTTACTATAGCCTACATATTAAATGCTAGAATGAAATTCGGTGACCACACCAGTGTTGGAGCTTTGTTTGAGCTTGTCGGTGCGAAATTGACTGTACTCCAGGATTTTTGTTTTTCCATCGACGCCATGGTAATTGTGTTGGAATGTATGCTCTTTTTGCTAGTCAGTGGCTTATTTCTTGCATTGACACCAGGTGGCAGTAAATTAGATTTTTATTGTAAAAGCTCCACCTTGTGGCAGTAATGCTCAGTTCCCTCCAAAATTGTGAAGCTCAGTCACTCTTCATCTGAAAGCCAGAGTGTCAACTGCTTTTAGCATTATGCTGCACATCTACTGATATCTGATATGAAGTAACACTGATTTAACTGGATTTTATCTGAACTGTGATACTGGATTTTAGCAATGTAAGTGAATTTATTTATAATTTATTTCTTGTATAGAATTTACTTCGATTATTTTCTGGTATGAATCACTTGTAATACTAGATTGTTTCAACTCAGATTGTTTCAACTTTGTTGCACAACTATGTGATAATTTCAGTTTATCTATATTAATTATATTATGAGTTAGCATATTTGTAAGACTTACTTGTAATTATTTTAGGGAACCTGAACCTGAAGCCAAACTTATCTGAACTTATCTGGTTGTTGGGGAGGACCAATAGTACATCTGGTCACAATTGTAAGTTGTTAATAATTGAATTAATTAGTTTATTATTTTATACTATTTGTCATTTCATTTTAGTTGTGACTTATATGTTGGTTCTTATATTTTCTGTTTGTTTCCATTTTTAGGGAACCATACATTCATTTGTTCATCGTTTGAATATTACGAAATAAAGAATGATGCGTATCAACTGACTTCGTCCTCCATTCCAATAAAGTAATTGTTAGTTTTTTCCCTCGTTATCAATTCATGAAGCGAAAATTTATATTGTGAAAAAAACAAAATCCTACAAATCACCCTACCCTGATGGTTTTGAAAATTCTATTTGTGTCTTATTTACAAATAAAGGAAAGGAAACTAACCAAGAACGCTAATTACAGAGAAAAAGAAGTTTGGATAACATGAAGGTCTTCGTCACATGAGGGCTTTTTTTTTAGGTAAAGAATGTTTTTTTACTGAAAGTTTAAGAAGTCAAGGAAGCCCTAAAAGGTAGCTTTTTCAAAGTCGAGCCCTTCAAAACATCAACAAGATTACTCATCTGACTTTTCCTTTTGTCTTGCATAGCTGAAAAAAGTAGGGAAGTCGGGCATGTTTATATTCCCTGGAAATTTCTAAATCTCACTAGATGGATGGATGGATGTTTGGGGCTTTACGTCCTGTATTTATGCACTTGTTAGGCTAATTAGGACAGGAGGAGGACACGCCAATGAGGTCTAAATCTCACTGGAATTTTTCAAAGAAAGGCCCGGATTTTTGACTTGGAAGTGGCGCTTGATTCACAACTAATTAAATTGTGAGAAATTTTGTCCGACTTTATGAAATTGCCTGGAAATTCACATTTTTTCTAGCCCTGTCTGTCTGGTATGCTTTTATTCATGAACACACATTAACTTGAACAAACCTGCCTCAGTCTTTAGGAAGATTGCCGGTCTGAAGGAAAGGTCGGGCGGATTATCTACCGGTCCAGCGGTCCCAGTCCTAAAGCATGTCAAGATTGCCATTGGATACTTTTTAAAATCTACAGAAATAACCGAAATGGACATGTGGTGTTGGATTTTGAATCTTCGCAAAGATATATAAAACAACATATTTTCCAATTTGCGACATCTCAGGTTTCTAACGCAACTCTATTCCAAATTCTTACTACAGGTGCACATTAATTTTCAACATGCTCAATGTCTAAGCAAGACGCTGATCCAAAGAAGTCCCCAACTGACCTCAAAGACCCTGAGGTGTAAAAATAAATTGGATATTTGATAATGACAGGTAAAAAATGCTTACACGTCTTCACTCAATCACTCTTCCAGTTAAAGCTCGATTGTCTCAAAATTTAAAAGTCACTCTAAAGAAAGATTAGATTTATCTTACTCTATCTGAAATTTGGCAATTGTCATTCCATGCCCAATACAATAAGCATGATATATGAAGACAAATTACTTTTAAGTATAAACGTACAGTTTTTAAAGCTGTGAAATAACCATCCGGTGGTAACGGTCCATGTCCTCAGCCCCACATGACTCTCACCCTAGCACTGTCATCACCCTCCCATGACACTCTCAGTGTCATGGCCTAGCCAGGACTTTGGCAGTGCTCAAAACAATCTTTTGACAGGCTATGTAAAAATAACTGCGGATACTACAATGTATCTCTAGCAAACTTGGCACGGAGATGCATCACAATATCAACATGATCAAGAACTATACATTTTGGCAGGCCTATCCATTGCATAATGAGGAAAAGAACACAAAGGCTCCAGAGCTGCTGATGATCGTATTTCGCAAAATGGGATAGCCATTAGCCATGACTTTGGCAGTGCTCAAAATCATGTTGACAGGCTATTCTAAAATAACTGCTGCTACTATCACTTCCAAACTTGGCATAAAGTTGTATCACAGTATCAGCTAACTCTAAAAATTTTGGCAGGCTTATCCATTACATAATGAGGAAAAGAACCTGAAGGCTCCAGAGAAATTAGAGAACAGTCACCAGCTGCTGATCACTTCACCGTACTTCGCAAAATTGGATAGACTAAGTCCCGCTACTGTCAAGCTGCTGCGTGATGAGGATGGCTGCACAGAAAGACCAGACTTCAGAGCATTTTTTAAGGATTTTCGACTGGGAGACCGACGGAACTTTGTATCGCCATGACGTGCAACATTAATAAATCAGCTGAAAATCCATAAGATATATTTGTGTAATGACATGCTTGCAAAAGGGACTTTGAACTGTTTAGCTGACTACTAATTAAGGATTTCGGCTGATTTCCAGCAAAACAGATTAGACAAATTTTTTAATTTATGAAAATTGGAATGCAAAAAGATGGCAAAGGCAGAATTATGATGGTAAAGACAGTAAAAGAATATACTTTGACATGAAAAGAAGAAGCCTGGCTTTCAAATGCAACCAAGAATTACAAATCATGACAAAGTAAATGTGAATTAATGAGATATTCTGGGTTAATTGGTCTCCCAGTGATACCAATTGGCAATGACTGGGAGACCAAATCTGTCCCCTGGGAGAACATTTGGTCTCCCAGTTACTATATTAAAAAATGCACTGCCAGACTTTCCGATACCTAACTGATCAACCCCACACAATCACCATCCTGTCAGGGCCAGGACTTAGCTGGAATTGCAAGGGTCCTCATATGATGGTTATTTCCCTGACTGATCAGTTTATGAACTGAAGAGAGATAACTGTGCATTTTTGGCACGGCCTGGACTGGTTTTCTATTTTTTCAGTGCCATGAAAAATGTATGTGTGATATTGATGCTACAAATGCTGCAATGGTTGGTAGTTAAGCTATTAGTGGAATTACTATGTTGCACTTACTCTAAGTTAAGTAACTTATGTCACAGTGACCTTTCCAAAATATTAAAAGATTTTTTTTTCACCCAATGCAACAAAATGTAACAAAACTAGGTCAAAGAACACAAAAAAAGGCTACAGTGAGGCAACCTTGTAACAGTGTTGATAAATTGAAACAAAAAAGGCAACTGAGATTATACCATAAGATGGATGGATGAGTGAGGCTTTACGTCCTGTATTTATGCACTTGGTAGGCTAATTAGGACAGGGGAGGACACGGCAATGTTGTGAAGGATGATTGAAACAGCCGTCCAACATAGGCCCAGGTGACCCTACAAGAGCTGGATCGTGGATTCGAACCCTGGACCCAGTGATTGGCAGCTATCACAAGACCAGCCCTCCCCCCGATTACACTATAAGAAAAAAGAAGCCACACCAGGAGACTTTTCCCAATTGCTGGAATTTTGCAAACACAAAATTATTTGGTATTATTCAGTATCCGACTTTCCCTTATTATTTTACGTTTGAGTACCATCCTTGTGCGCCCTTTTTTAAAGAAAGACATCGGCTCTTTCAGTTTCGCAAACCATTAATTTTTTTAAAACCTGGCACACAATCAGGAAGACCAAGGGAAGACCATTCCTAGTTGCGGACTAGGTGGTCTTTTAACACAGGTCTTACTGCACTGCAGAACTTTGCACTCGAAAAAGCATGGATCTATAAGTCAACCCTGATAGCTCTATGGAAAAAGTAAAACCCAAAAAATAGGTCACACGGGCTATTATAACAGTACTGATCCATCATATTTATTGATGTTAAATAATAGATTAATAGTAAGTATAGAGTACATAATAGTACATAATAGTAGGGTTTAACATTCGGAAATTACCACTTTAAATGTTTTCATATATAAATATAGGATAAATATATCAAGGGTATGCACCTGGGGCTATGTAATTTGTATTTCTAAGGGTTTAAAGGTTTCAAGGGGAGACCATCAAATAATCGGCGGGTTTTGAGTTTTCCTGAATGGTAAATTATTTATTTCACGGCGATTATTAATTTTGAGCGAGCAAAATCCTAAAATATAATTTTTGGAATCATACTGCAACATGTTCATGATGTTAATAAACATCCTCAGTGGTCCCCCACCAGTAAAATTTTATTTAAATTCAAGACTGCCTGGAAAGAATTTCCTATTTTCCACCATAACAACGCAAGAAATTAATCATATTTTAAAAACTCTATGTGTAGTCACATGGAGCAGGTGAATTGAAATACGTATTAGGCCAGAGATATTTATTTTTTAAGCTTCTCGGATCGACCGACCCAACAGATTATATACCTACGGGATGAAAAAAGAGCCTACCCACAATTTCTATTAAATTGACATTGTTAAAAAATGAGATTTAAGCTTTTTTGTTTCATCCTATTGACCGGCCCTCGAAAAAGTGCCTCGATAAGATCCGAGAGGCTAAAGATCAATTATGTCTGGCCTTAAATATGTTAAATCTGGATTAGTTTAAGCATATTGCATATGTGAATAGATAATAATTAAATACATACACACATCTATAAATAGATATACCACCACACTGTCCAGCTGTGGACCACATCTATTTTTAACTGTAACACTATCAATTAAAAAATTTGTTGTCAAAAATTTAGATTCACATCTTTATGTACATACTACATATTCACTTTTGAAAAACATCACTTTCGCTCAACTGTTTTATAAATATATCACAGAGAAAAGTTTCGAAGTATCTCAAACGATGAAATGTCTAAACATGTTGTATTTGACAAAAAATAATTTTCATGGTATCATATGTATATCATGTATATATATATTTGATATTAATTATAAGAACTATAAACAAAATCAGCAACATAAAAAAATACAAAGTAAAAATTCACAGGAAAAGAATATGACTTTATCATATTTTATAATTAAATTTCAAGATTCAATAAAATACAATTAAAAAAAAATCCTTAGGATCAAGCTAAAAAATACAATAGTTTTAAAATCAATTCATGAAAATTAATTAAAACACAGTTATGGGTGCAGCTTAACTGAAATATTGAATTTATATTTACCAGAGCTACCAGTGACTTAAAAGCCCCTAGGGGCTTTATGCCTTTTTTCGTATTTTGCACTTGCATTTATGACGAAAGAAATATATTAACAATAAGTCTAAATATTGGCAAAATATTATACAAATACGGCATGATATGAGTGCAATATGAAAATTTATTTGCACGATAAAAAGTGCCGTATTTGTTTTATTACATGACCACTATGCTTCCAATATAATGCTCCATTCTGAAAAAAAATTTTCACAAAAAACAAATTTTTTTTTTTAGTCGAAAAAGAAAATTGTTGGAATTTTTTTTTTTTCATATTGCACTCTAACCATGCAATATGAAAAAATCTGAAAAAAAATTGTAACATTTTTTTTTTTGGAAAAAATCTCATATTGCACTCGAACCATGCAATATGAGTTTTTATGATGTCGTCATGTGACTGATTTTGGCCAATCAGCATCACTCTATCATAGTGGTCATGTAATAAATATATTTATTTATAAGAGCTAAGAATTTGCAAAGTTTGGTTATAAAGCTATAAATGGCTTAGGCCTACACTTATGCCAAGATAGTGATCTAAAATAGCAACTAACATTCAGCCTTGCAAAATACAAGTACTATGGTTCAGTTTAACACAGCGCAGCGTCAGTTTTGTACATTAAACAGTTTTAAAAACTTTTTGGCAAATAAGAGTTCTTCTGGCTACTTTTTACATCTGTTTGCAATATCCAGCATTTTTTTGGAATTTGGCATTGATTTCTAAAAGGTTTAGCATTATCAGCTGTCATTTTTTCTTCTATTTTTTTTTAGTACTGAGAAAAAGCATAAAATATGTATCAACCCGTTCCAATCAATATATTATGTTCATAAACATAATAAATAAATGAACAAATATTGACCTCTTAAATATTTCATTGCTTTTGAAGTGCAACAAAATGGCAGGTTGACGAACAAGCCAACTTATACTTTTATAGTTCATAGACCACTTTAGAAACTGAACCAATAACTTACAAAATATTATGCTGATTTTATTGAACTTCTTTGGCCGTTTTGGATATTTTAAATATTAATAAATACATTTGTGTACTTCAATTTGGTGTAACAATAAATATATTCTCAATAAATCAAGCTATCATCAATATCTGGGTGGCCCAAGAGTGGTATATCATGTGGTCCTATACCTTGCATTGATAATTAACATTTTCGCTATTAATTTTCAGTACAAAAATTCCTAAAATTAAATATAAACTCAAATTCTCAATAAATAATCAAAATATTCAAAATCTAGTCACCCAATGAATAGGTGACCAGTTGACGGAAATTTTTCGTATTGATAAATTGAATTTTTACAATTAAAATTTCCATTTGGTGTGAAATACAAAATCTCAAATTCTCCATAAATCATTCTTTCTTCAAAATTTTCTAAGCTCATGATGATCAGAAGACGGACATTTTCACATTGTTTATTTAATTTTTTCAAATTAATTTCAGCATACAGAATCCGTAAAACTAATTTTTAATCTCAAATTCTCAATAAATCATCTTCTAAAATAGTCAAAATCTAGTCAGCCAATGACCAGACACTATAGCTTCTAAAGGTATAAGTCAAATATAAACATGCTCAAATTCTCAATAAATCATGCTATCATCAAAATCTAGTCAGCCCAAGACCATAGACAGCGAACAGCCGCAGACCAGCAGACCCCAATGGTTACTCAAGCAACCATTGATAGCATTGATAATGGGAACCATGCCAAAACAAGTCCAACTGCCCCATATAATGTCAAATTTCTCATGCGATATAGCAATAACCTTTAGTGCAACGCCACTGGCCGTTAAGGCTTCTAGGCTGGACATATTAAATTCACAGCTTCTCAAATCGACAGATGTGTGGACCCTGTGGACAGATGATTTGGGCTTTATGTCCCGTATTTATGCACTTGGTACGCGAATTAGGACAGGGGACACAGCAATTAAGCAAAGGATGATTATTTGTTGAAGCAGCTGTCCAACATAGGCCCAGGAGACCTGGCAAGAGCTGGATTCGAACCCTGGACCCAGCGATTGGGAGCCAAACGCTCTACCACTACTGGACCAACCCTCCCCTCACATCAACTAAGAAAGAAACAGCAATATAGGCCAGACATACTTAATTCATAGCTTCACAAATCGACCTACTCAACTACAGAATTTTTTGGATTACTCACAATTATTTATTTATGGAATTATTTTATAAAAAATTGAGATAACAGCGTTTTTTCTTGTCTTACCCACCGACCGTAAAAGAAGTTCCTAGAGAAGATCGAGAAGCTAAAGATCAATTATGTGCGGCCTTACTAGGAAGTAGTGAAACGTGAACCATGCCGAGGGCACATGCTGGTTTATTTTTCTCTTGAACACTCCAGTAGAGATTCAGAAAAAAATGTTTATAAAAAAAATAATTAGAACCCCTGTGACATTTAACAGTATTTAATAACATGTTCAAATAACACTCGGCAGCCAAAGAAGTATAGATTCTTGCAAAAAAGGAAAAAAAAGAAGCAAAGAATAAAATAAATGTATTGAATGAATTACATAGACTATTACAGACTCATAAAACCTGCAATAAAACAAAGGAATCAATGAAACATTTGAATGTGAATGTTGATTATGGTTGGTCCTTGGTTACCGCTAGAAATTTTTTAGTAGTTCAGCTTGTTGCTGCAAGATTGAGCTTTTTTCACCCCTTTAAAACTACATCTCTACAAGTTCTCGGTTTTCCTGATACGTTTTTCTACACGTTACCGTGTGACGTGTACGTGGGGGTTGCCATGACAACAATGTAATTAGATAGCACTTGTATACGTATACGTCACACGTGAACGTGTAGCAAAACCTCTCTTTGTACATTTTAATTAGACTTACCACACAAAGTACATTTTTTATTCGGTTACCAGGATTTCCTGGATTTTGTACGATTCAAAAATTTTTCTGAAAATTGGGTTTTTTCAAACTGTTCGTTTGTAGCATTTATTATTGCCGCCAATCGTCGCCAAAAGTTTCGATTTTGATCATCTCCAAAAAATAAGTAAAAATCGATTTTCAGCTGAATGAAGAATTCATGATAGATGGCTGTATTTGGTATCGTTTTGAAGCTCTCAAGGAGCTGGACACCATCGTGCTGTCTATGGTGTTCTTATCTGTGCATATATGTTGAATTTAAAGACTTCTGAGACAGAACTTTACCTAATACACAACTGTTATTTATTTACAACTGTGCTGCTCTGCATGCTGGGGAGTGGAGATACATGATTTTAGAGAAGTCAGCTTTATCAGCAGTTACATTGGATCAATACATTATAATTATGAATAATATTTAGTCAATCAAATTGATTCATAAATATACTTCATTTTCTTTTTCCTTCCTGCTATTCCAATTTTAACACCATGGATATTTGTTCAGAGTCAATGAATTCATTGAAAATTAATCTTTCATATAAGTATGCTGATCTTGACATTCTAAGTGAAAATCGATTTAAAATCGATAATCGAATCGAAACACAAGTCGATTAATCGATTTCATTAAATTTTTCGATTGCACAGCCCTACTAAAAAATATTGTTGTCCACAGAATCAATTTTGTAGGACCCAAGAAAAATTTAAGTGAGACTGGTTTTTCTGTAATAAGGCCACTCATAATTGATTCTTAGCTTGGTGGACCTGGCGACACAATAGATTTCCTGCCGATGGAAAAAAAAATTTTTTTTTTTGACTTTATCAAAAAAATTTTTTTAACCTTTTTATTTTGTCCTACCGACCGACCCTAGAAAAATTGCCTTGAGAGGATCCGAGAAGCTAAAGATCAATTATGTGTGGCCTAAAGATGATTCCATGTCAAAGGGTGTTCTTTAAATTGGTAATGCACAAAGCAGGCGTAATAAATGTACAGACTATATAACCAGAGCCCATGCTTGGCTGCTTTTGACATATATGTATACTGTGTTATTAAAATCTAAATGGACCTTGGTATTCCTTCCACTCAGAGAGGAAGGCGTTAGACTTCAAGAATAACGAATCTCAAAAAATGCCGTCCTTAATCAGGACAATTTCAACAGGTGAAACATCATGAAAGTAGACTCAGCATGATCAGATTCGTGTAAATTCAAATTAGGATATTGCATGTATAAATTTGTCATACTATCGAAGTTCGTTAAGTTCAACATTACTTGCCTTAAGTTTCCAAAGCTCTATTTAATTTCTAAGAAATTTTCATCCAATTACGATTTTACCGGACGCAATTAGTAACATGGTGATCTGCGATGACCTCAAACAGGCCAATATCAAAATTAAGATTCAAATTTATAATATGTAATTTTACATCTGTCTACAAGTGGACTGCTCTTGCATTGCCACAGATCAGAAAATATGCTGTCTTGTGTTGCCACCTAGTGATAAGTGTGCTATTCCGCGAGCTCCTGCAAGCGTCCACATCATTTCAATCAGAGGAACACACACAATTTTGTCTGGAAGACACCGGGGCTGTTTCTGAGTGTGCTGATGGCCTTGTCTACTTCCTTAGAGAATGTGATTGCCGAATCTGACTCTGGTATACATCGATGTTGAATAGAAATTTTGTGAATGTGCAATGAAATTGGAACTATTTCTTGGGACAACAATGCTGTAGCATATAAAATCACCTTTAGTGCCAGGTGGCAGCAGCATGCAGTTCTCATTTTCACCAGACTGATTTTACATCATAACACCACCATGTTACATGCTCAGAATGAACATTTTCATAACATGGAAACTGGAAAGATCATTTCAAAGATGGATAGTTGGGGCCTACTGTCCCGTATTTATGCACTTGGAAGGGGTGATTGAGACTGCTGTCCAACCTCAAGAACATCGCTGCATGATCACAGCGTTCATTGCTAATGACGCAGCTCAAGGATTTGCAGAGTCTGAATTCTGCAGAGTCTGAATTCTGCAGAGTCTGAATTCTGCAGTGAAACCATCATTTCAATGTCTTTTGAGTGTGTGACTGTGTATCTTCTAAATCATGCATGGAGTACAAAGCAGTGTAATGTCAAAAAGACTTTATCGCAACTTGCAACACTGTACAAAGACTATCAGTCTATCGCAGTCTGTCAGCTAGACATTCTGATCATGAATATTCAATGTGCGACCAATAAGCAAGTCAAAGTCAAACGACCCGAATGAAAAGCTATACAAAATAAGTGCTCGTCTGCTTGTCTGAAACAAGTAGACAGAGGACGGGAAAGTTGGCTACTTTACAAATCCGTAATCAATGCTCGGAGTAGGAGTCGGAGTCGAAAATTAAATTGGTAACCCCAGACTCCTGAAAATAATTAATACAATTTAAGAAAAAACACAGTTACAAAAATGTCAAATGTGTCCCAAATTTTGCACAAAATTTCCTGAAGAAGTAATCATGTACAAAATCCTATGAAAACTTCATAGAACTACTTTAATATATGTGTGCAGTAATGCCAATAAGTGGAGTCAGGAGTCGGAGTCAGGAGTCGGAGTTAGAGACCCAAGGAACTGAGTACTTAGGAGTCACTTTTCAGAAAGCTAAAGGAGTCAGGAGTCGGAGTAGTTCACTTAATACTTAATGAGTCCTATAAATCTCCCTGTGTACCGTATCTAAATGCTAAATAGCACACACAAGAAACTGAGAATGGGATTACAATTTTATCCCGTCATCTTTAATTTTGAGTAAAACACCTTAGCATGCTTAGAAGTGTTGTGAAGTTTCATAAGCAAGTTGAAAACAACTATTATCTTCTGGAGAATAAAAAGACATCAAAGTATAACGATACCGATCATGCTGATGATAAAAACAACTATTCAAAAGTCCTACTAAAAGGACAATGTCGCAATAAGGCTTCCACAGCACAGGCTCCCTGCATCCAAAAGCTTTGCTGATCAGCTGATTAGCCAAGAAAACTCAACATACTGAAACTAACGTAACTTCATCTATATATTGATTAATTAACTTCATTCAGGCTACATAATTATATACACGATACAAGTGATAGCGTTGCATCATATATGGCCACCAAGACATCAAGATTGTCACATGACAAGCTCAAATTCAAACATTAAAACTGAAGTAGTTCGGATGGACTTCGAAAGCCCTTCAGATAATGTTTATATTGTGAGAAATACAATTGCGGATGCAAGGGGGGGGCCTGAATAAAATATCTGGTTACGCGGGCCTGCGAGTGCCGAAACATGTCCAGACCACCCTGTCTGGATATACCACTGAGTAAAACATCATAATCAGTTAGGGAAATTATCACCAGCTGATGACAATCAATGTCCTCAGCCCCCCATGACACTCAGCCAAGCTATGTCATCACCCTCCCATGACCCTCTCAAAGTGTCATGGCCCAGCCATGACTTTGGCGGTGCTCAAAATCATCTTTGACCGGCTATTTAAAAAGAACTAATGCAACTATCACTTCCAAACCTGGTATAAAGTTGTATCACAGTATCAACTAACTCTATAAATTTTGGCAGACTTATCCATTACATAATGAGGAAAAGAACCCGAAGGCTCCAGAGAAATTAAGAAATTGTCATCAGCTGCTGATGACTTTTCAGTATTTCGCAAAATTGGATAGAATTAAGTCCCGCTACTGACATGCCGCTGTGTGATGAGGATGGCTGCACAGAGATCAGACTTTCTTCTGATACCCAACTGATCAACCCCACACACTCAATCATCCTGTTAGGGCCAGGACTTAGCTGGAATTGCAATTATCCTCATATGATGGTAATTTCCCTAACTGATAATCTCAACAACATCGTACAATTTCAAATGTTCAAAACCTTGATCAATTAACACGATTCAATCAAATTGAAAATTCAGTACTCACCCTAATCTTAGAAGGGGGCGAGTCGACCTGGGTCATGTGAGACGCGCTGGAGGAGGGCGAGGAAGAGGAGCATCGAGCTGACGGAGAGAGGTACGGTTTGTCAAGGGAGAGGTCTTCCGGTTCAAATGACATTGTGTCACCTGAAAAATAAATAATAGTATAATAAGTCTTAATAAGATAGAGAGGCACTTCTTAGACCTGTATGTCATCCTACTATTAATTCATTGACCACTCCATCTTTCCCATCTTTCCCAGCCAAAGTATAGGGTACCCTTCCCCCAAAATTCGTCTTTAATATTTTGCCCCTCCTCTACTCCTCCCCCCCCCAAGACTCCATTTCGCACATGCTGATTGACCCAAGGTCAGCAGAACTTAGCAATAATATTATTCATGGTTAAAAAAAGTACGGTATTTGGGCATGTCACTGCCAGGAAATTTCTTAATCCTAATGGAAAGGAAGATGACACAAAATGTTCGTTATTTGATGCCATCATAATCTGTGTTTGAAGACATGTTCTTTTGGTATCAAGACACTTCGTAGACACGCCTACTCGTAGACAAACCAACTGGTAGACAACCAACTGGTAGACACCAGGTACTACCAACTGGTAGACATCAAATTGGCAAGGTTTACCAAGTCGTAGACACAGACGTTTTGGTCAATGTGATATTACCAAGTCGTAGACACAGTATTTTTCTGCTTACCAAGTCGTAGACACAGTATTTTTTCTGCTCATTATTAAAGTAGTAGACACTATTTTTTCTGCTTACCTAGTCTTAGACACTGGGGTGAATGTAACATGTTATAGGCCTACCCATTCTTGATTGCAATCCAGTATGTGTCAGAAAAAAACCAGGTCTTCAGAAATTGCAATTAATTGTGTCACTCCTCTTTTGGAGTTTCCACACAATAGCAACACAAATTTTGTAATCATTAGACCTACTTCAAGTAACCTGTGTTTGTAATCAGCTGTTCTTTGGATAGGCCTATTTTGAAAATTTGTTGTCATTTATAGTGATGCCTTTTATATTGTCTACGAGTTGGAAAACCTTAAAATTGTGCTGTCTACGGGTTGGATGATGCAGTTGTCTACGACTTGGTTAGCTCATTTTAATGTGTGTCTACGAGTGAGTAATGACTTTTCTAAGTGAAAATGCCATGTCTACGACTTGGGGGATAGTTTTGAAATGTGTCTACGACTTGGTGTGTCTACGACTTGGCGTGTCTACGACTTGACTTGTATTCGTTCTTTTTAGAGTGGTAAATTTGGACATTCTTTCTGCATCCGCTGGAAATCTCCACTTTTTTAACCCTGGTCATCGATACTGCCATAATCAACACATCCTAAACATATCGAAAACATTTCAATATTTAAAGGAGTACCTTCATCCATGGAATAACTTCAGGTCAAATGTTATAACGGTTATTGAAACTTCTTACTTGTATAGAAACTACAAATATTACATAATTATTAAATTATGTAATGAATTAAGTTTAAAAAAGTGACAAATTGCAAAAAAGGAAAGTACGAGTGCTGTACTCTGAAAACAAGGGGGAGTTTCCCATAACATGTTAAAGAAACTTTCATTTGCAAATAATTTGTAACCATGTCACCTTCGAATCAAGTAATTCTTGGCTATAAATAATTTGAAGTTCAACTTCGTGGAACTAAAAAAGCAGGGCACAGCCACGAGTGTTGTTCTTCATTGCTTTGTGAGAAATTAAAAGCCATAGAAAGTCGGTCTTTTCAGAAAATTAGTCTCCATGGATCCAGCCAACACCAGGTCAACTTGACATTAAACTACAATTACTATATTACTTGCTAAAAATGGCTTCCTCAATATATTGACTATGCTCAATATAAGGCCAGACATAATTGATCTTTAGCTTCTCGGATTTTCTCGAGGCACTTTTCTAGGGTAGGTCGGTAGGACAAAAAAAAAAGGTGAAATCTAAATTTTTTATAATGTCAACTTGATAAAAATTCATGTTATATGCAGCTTATGCTCAATTTTTTTTTCTGTAGGCAGAAAATCTGTTGGGTCGGTCGATCCGAGAAGCTAAAAATTAAAAAAAGTCTGGCCTAAAAATGGCTTCCTCAATATATTGAACTTGCTCAATATAAGTTACATAACCATGCTTACATCATTGCAAAGAAATGTCAACACAGTATGCATAGGATTGATTCACGCTACACAATATATAGTCGAATAACATGTGTTCCCATCCTCATTTTTTCTAACAATTGGAAATTGAAATGATAAAAGCAGATTTAAGGCCAAATATATTTAATTTTTAGATTCTCGCGATCGACCGACGGAAAATATTGTCTGCCTGCGGAAAAATTAATTGAACTTAACCATGTTAACCACAATACTTATTAAGTTGACGTGATAAAAAAGTTAGATTACACCTTTTTTTTCTCCTCCTACCGATGGATTTTAAAAAAGATTTCCTCAAGAAGATCTGAGAAGCCAAAGATCAATTATGTCTGGCCTAGGTCGAGGGATGGATGGATGATTGGGGCTTTATGTCCTGTATTTATGCACTTGGTAGGCTAATTAGGACAGGAGGAGGACATGGCAATGAGGCGAAGGATGACTGAAACAGCTGTCCAACATAGGCCCAGGTGACCCGGCTTGAGCTGGATTTGAACCCTGGACCCAGCGATTGGCAGCCCAGCACGATACCGCTAGACCAACCCTCCCCCCATACCTTTGTAGGGGAAACCACAAGATCTCCAGGAATGTTTCTAAATAAACCTATTCTTACTCAGTTTTACTTTTTTACGTAAATTAAAAATAAATACCATTTGACTCCGCAGTATTAATTTAGATAAACAAATGTCAATGGCAGTCACTATATTGGTTTAATTTAGAAACAGATATTTAAGCAATTTGTTAAATGATAACGTTCCGTGAAAAAAAATCAACTTATTTGACACTGTCAGAGAAAAACTCCAAGCTCCCCCCCCCCCGCTCATAGGCATAGAAGGCGGGAGGGGGGGGGTTGGTTTAAAAAAAAGAAAGTTTTTCATGCACTTTTGGGCAGAAAATTTTGCAAATCTAATATTTTTGGGACTATTAGGGCAATTATTTTTGACCTCCCACGCATATGCCCCCGCTGAATATCTAAATAGTCCAACAGCCTTTAAATCTGAATATGAAAGATGATTTATCATAAATGTGGGCCTTGAATACCACATGCAGAGAACATGCAAGGAGATGGGAGAATTTCAAATTAAAACTGCATTTTAAAGACACCATGCTGTTCAAATAACAGGCAAAACTGAGTGATAATCAAATAGATTAATTCTAAGTAAGTTAACTTAAGTGTATACTGTATAAATAAATATGCATTCATTTAAATTACACATGACTGCACCACCATCAGGCCAATATCAAAATTCAAATACTTTAAATTTGTGTTTCAAATATAGGCCTATATCATGTATATTTCCGGCAGGTGCAGGCATTCAAATTGATAAAACTAGGAAAAAGTAAAAGATGAAAATTAGCAACCTAACAGCTTGATAGACCAATTTCATTAATTAAATTCCCACTGATTTCCTTGAGAGATAAATGAATAACAAGGCAGCAAAAATAAGCAGGCAAGAGAGGCAGGGAAGAGAGGCAAGAAAAGAGGCAGGGAAGAGGCAAGAGAAGAGGCAGGGAAGAGAGGCAGAAAAGAGAAAGGAAGAGAGGCGGGGGGAAGATGGATAGAATTATTTATGCACTAGGTAGGCTAATTAGGACTGCAGGAGGGCACGGCAATGAGGCGAAGGATGATTGATACAGCCATCCAACATGGACCCAGGTTAGCCGACAAGAGCTGGATTCAAACCTTGGACCCAGCGCTTGGCAGCCTAGCAGGCTACCACTAGAGTCTTAAGACCAACCCTTCCGCCAAGGCAGGGGGGAGAGAAGAGAGGCAGGGGAAGACAGGATGGGCAGGGAAGAAAGGCAGGGAAAGGAGGCAGGGAAGAGAGGTAGGAAAGAGACGCAGAGAAGAGAGGCAAGGAAGAGAGGTCAGAAAGAGAGGCAGATAAGAGAGGTAGGGAAGAGAGGCAAGGAGGAGAGGCAGGGGGTGGATGCAGGGAAGAGAGGCAGAGAAGAGAGGTTGGGAAGAGAGGCAGAAAAGAGAGGCGGGGAAGAGAAACAGAGAAGAGAGGCAGGGAAGAGAGGTAGAAAAGACACAGAGAAGAGAGGCAGGGAAGAGGCAAGGAGGAGAGGTCAGGAAGAGAGGCAGAGAAGAGAGGTAGGGAAGAGAGGTAGAAGAGACGCAGAGAAGAGGCAAGGAGGAGAGGTCAGGAAGAGAGGCAGAGAAGAGAGGTAGGGAAGAGAGGTAAAAGAGACGCAGAGAAGAGACGCAGAGAAGAGACGCAGAGAAGAGGCAAGGAGGAGAGGTCAGGAAGAGACGCAGAGAAGAGAGATAGGGAAGGGAGGCAGGGAAGAGAGGCAGGGGAGAGAGGCAGGGAAGGGAGGCAGGGAAGAGAGGCAGGGGAGAGAAGCAGGGAAGGGAGGCAGGGAAGAGAAGCAGGGAAGAGAGGTAGGAAAGAGAGGCAGGGAAGGGAGGCAGGGAAGAGAGGCAGGGAGAGCAGGGAAAGGAGGCAGGGAAGAGAGGTAGGAAAGAGAGGCAGGGAAGGGAGGAAGGGAAGAGAGGAAGGGAAGAGAGGCAGGGAGAGAAGCAGGGAAAGGAGGCAGGGAAGAGAGGTAGGAAAGAGAGGCAGGGAAGGGAGGCAGGGAAGAGAGGCAGGGGAGAGAAGCAGGGAAGGGAGGCAGGGAAGAGAGGTAGGAAAGAGAGGCAGGGAAGGGAGGCAGGGAAGAGAGGCAGGGGAGAGAAGCAGGGAAGGGAGGCAGGGAAGAGAGGCAGGGGAGAGAGGATAGGCAGGGAAGAGAGGCAGGGAAGAGAGGCAGGGAAGGGAGGTAGGAAAGAGAGGCAGGGGAGAGAGGATAGGCAGGGAAGAGAGGCAGGGAAGGGGGCAGAAAAGAGAGGCAGGGTATAGGCCGAAAATAAAGGAAGAGAAAAGAGGCAGGGAACAAGGCAACAGGCAGTGCAAGAGGCAAGGAAGCGAGGCCAGGAAGAGGCAGAGGAGAAAGACACAGAAGAGAAGCAAGGAAAAGAGGTAGATACTAGAGAGGGAAGACAACTGAAGTGAATCGAATCGAGTGGGCAGAACTGATTCAAAACTCAGGGAGTCAACAAGTCACAATGGTCACAATTAGAGGACATACTGTAGTAAACTGCACATCGACGTCACACACACAAACATAATTGTAAATCTGAATCACTGATGATATCCAAGTTTTTTAATTGTTGTTTACTTATTCACCAGGTAACTGTGCTGTGTTTACACAACTCTATAAATAGTTACAATAGAGAAATCAACACACAAAAATTCCAAGGCCAGACATGACTATATACACGATATATATATATGTTGACATACTTTCTTTGCTTTTTTCTTAAACATTTTTGCCATAAAACATTGAGAGGCTATCGTCCATGTTTGCCAAGTATCGAGGTATTGCCATGTGATTCAACAAAATCTATGCCACCAGTCCGTGAAATTAATTCTTGCATGAAATATACATTTTAGATATCCTTTTAGCTGTTAATGTTGTTGACAGTAAATAATCTGTGTCTTCTTGCTACGAATAAATCATAAAAAAATATTGATTTTCTAGTTTATGGGTGAAAGCACAGTAAAGGCCTCAATTGCGTTTTGATCAGATAAAAGTAAATTTAGGGTGCTAGAAACCAATTTCTGACATAAAGTAGAAACAGTGCAGTATTTAAGCTTGACCAAGAAGTAAATCTGAGAAATTTAGGCATTTTTCATGAGCATACAATTAAAACCATGCTCTGGGCAGACCTTTAAAGTGGGTATCATTTGTTAATTTTAGCATGTAACCAGTGGCCCTTTTTCTGAAGCACCATCTATTGCAGCAATGCTGTAGCCAATATTTAGTTCACATTCTGCCAGTGACATTATCTGTTTACTGTACCTCCCTGGCCTTCTGTAGGGACCATTGGCTGACTTTTCAATATGATGATTATGGCTGCCATGACGTCCAAAGAAAAGGTCTGCTTGTAACCATATTTTTGCAAATTTACAGTCAGGGGTTCAAAAGGCTGGCTGGAGGGTATTTTTATGTAATAATTAGCCAAATTTGGTGCTTTTGCCTAGATATGATATTGGTTTAATGAATTCAAGCAAAAAATTTCCAATGGCCACTGATGATTGTAAGATACAAGAACCTTTAATGGCTAAAATAGATGTCCGTCCATTACGTCCACAACTAATTTTTTGGTAATTTTAATGAATTAAAGACCAGCTAACACGTCAACTGAGATAGAAATGCATGTCTATCTCTCTCTAACTATGTGTGCAACTGAAAAATTTAAAAACGCAAGGAATTTAACTTATACACTGGACACCAGGCTAAAAAGTGTAAATGTCCGTCCATTACGTCCACAAAAATGTTCAAATTAGTCTGGGGACTGATGTTTGGAGGTCTGGTATGTCACGAATAAAGCAGGGATACCATGTTTAGTGACAAATTTGGATTATTTTAGTGAACGCTGACAAGGCTCAAAAATTTGATTGGTCACAGTTCATGCCAACTGTCCATATCACATCTGCGAAAACTGTCGAAAAGCCAATGGTCCATTTCAGCAGAAAAACCTAGATTTTCATGGAACTTTCATAATGTAGTTCATAGCAGCCCAGCAAATACCTGTCTTGATTTATTAGGCAAACATAATTATGTATTCTACACATTATTAGGTTAAAAGTGATGTACTACACTTGCACTTCTGATGAAAATAATTATTAGGTCATAGGGGCCAAATATTGAGGTGCTTACTGTGCTTTCACCCTTATGTACATAGGCTATGTTATATACAGTGATTAATATACTTCCAAATTATTCATAATTTATTAATTGATCAACAAAGACCTGTACACGTATAATATAAACTTGGGGGAGACCATTTAATGTCGGGGGGAGGGGGGTTGGAGCTTTTTTAAAATAAATAATTTCTTGATATATAATTTATTAATTGATCAACAAAGAGTCAAAGACCAGTGTATAATATATACTTTTGAGTTAATTTACTTTTTCAGCATATATGTAATAACTTCATCTATATTCTTTCGATGTGTGCAGCTAGTCCTATATCATGTATATTGACTTTTGTCTTTTTTTCCATAAACATGACAAAAGTCAAACAGTAAAACTGATGGAAAAGTGAATTCTAGGACAACTTATTATTCAGTCAATAATCAGTCAATAATTAATGTAAAGCTCTTTATCATGTTACGGTGATGATGATTTGTGAAACTAATTATAATTTTTGATTATTTGTGTATGGTCAGATCGTGGACGGAGTAAAATTATTTTGGATGACGTACATAGTACGTACTGATTTTTCACCAAAACAAACGGGCAAGCAAGCCAAATTAAAAATTTTAAATTGACAAAAGAGTAAATTTTACCAACACTAGACTTTTTCTCTTTGTTTTTAGGCCAGACATAACTGAACTCTAGCTTCTCGGATCTTCTCGAGGCACTTTTTCTAGAGTCGGTAGGTAGGACAAAAAAAATTCTGTAATCTCAATCTTTTATAATGTCAATTTAATAAAAATTCTGGTAAGCGTGGGCACATATTCTGTTGAGTCAGTAATCCGTTGATTCCAGAGATGGATGGATGGATGATTGGGGCTTCATGTCCTGTATTTATGCACTTGGTAAGCTAATTAGGACAGGAGGAGGACACGGCAATGAGGTGAAGGATGATTGAAACAGCCGTCCAACATAGGACCAGGTGACCCGGCAAGAGCTGGATTTGAACCCTGGACCAAGCGACTGGCAGCCCAGCATGCTACCACTAGACCAACCCTCCCCCCAGTCGGTAGGACAAAAAAAAACGAACTGTAATCTAATTTTTTATAATGTCAATTAAAAAAAATTTAGGGTAAGCTCCTTTTTTTTTTCCATAGGCAGAAAATCTGTTGGGTGGGTAGTCCATAGATTCCACAGACCAATAATATGTCTGGCTTTAACAATGGATTGAATGACATCATGACTATTACATAAATTTTTAATAAATTTCAAATGATCAAATCAATATGCCAACTAAACAACCGACACACCTGCAAAATATCACTGAATATTATTGACCTTTGAAAAAAATGTGAGCCCTCGAATACATGGTTATGAAAACAGGAAATTCACCGTAAGGGGGCCATCATTTAATCTCAATATTTTGTCAGTCATGACTCCTAAATTGCAATTGTATTGAGACTACAATAAAAGTACAAATTAAATTTTGCAAAATGGCATTTAACAGGTAATTAATTGTATTTTTAGGGCCTAAGTTCTGCATTTCGATTTAGTAGGCCAATACATGTATTTGTATAATTATGATGCATTAATTCTCAATTAACGAAAATGTGTACAAATTAATTTAATTGAGGATAAATGTGTATTAATTAAGTGAGTGTTAATTATTGTCAATCAATTAATTACAACATACATGTCATAATAAAATAAGTTAAATAACAACTAAAAAATATATATGCATGAATAACCACATAGCCTAATTCAGTAATTGGCTTTCTCCAAAGATTAACTTCTGAGGTTATTGACCTTCAAGAGCCTGGTCAGGTCAATTGAGGTCAATGCCCTAAGCAGTTCCCCAGCCTGAGGCAGAGGTCATGAGCATCAGTTATTGAGAATCTCATACTTACCATATTCTCTGTAAGAGGTAAATGCCATAGCATGTAATTATCAGGTAGACTGTTCTGACACTGCAAGATCTGTATAACCACGGCTTCCAGCCAGCGTGGTTATAAACACCTCATGAATATTCAGTAGGTTGATTTATGTCAGCAGTGATCTCACACCATGCAGACGATTTTCAGTCATTTTTTGCTGGGTTTTTAGCAGCCAATTGGGCGGTTTTTTGTCAAAATATATATGACAGTTTAACATTTCGTTTTTATTAATTATTAAATAGCAAAAATACGAGTGCATTAGCCACATAATTTGGAACAAACGTCATGAGACGAAACAAGACTGATCAGAAAGTTCAACGTTCTCAGAAGCAAGGTGAAGGACGACCATTCTGACCTACTTCGTGGATAACAAAATAACTATCGGGTCAATCAGTTCGTTTAAACAATCTAATTAACTTTAGACGCCAAAAACCATCTGGAATGGTTGCTAAACAATTGAGTCACCTGTCAAATCAAATGTCACCCAATTCCATCTTGCTTTTGTCAATAGTTGGATCATTTGTCTGATGGTGTGTCCAACAACTTGAACAAGCACATGCAATGATCAATGCATTTACCCACAAATGGCATGGCAGTGACTTCAACACCCCAATATTAAATAGCAGTATAATCTTACCTACCTTCTTGCCATCTCAAGTGGGTATATCTCAAATGGTTATTCACATAATCCAAAACACGTCGTCAGAGTCAAAACCCATCCAACATTTTTTTTTTGACAGCAGAAAACATGTCAACAACTAATAAATCGGCAGATGGAGCTGCATTGAGTGCATTGCATTCAGCACTCCTGGCGGATTTCTTTTATTTATATTTTTCTGATCCTGTGGGCCATAAAAAAGCACCTAGCATTTGTATAAGGTGCTTGCCACAGACGGTGTGCGGCCAAAACGGCGATAAACCAGAACGGCTATTCCTATATTCATAACGGCGATGATAAATTTTACTAGAAAACAAGAACGGCTATTGCGCTAATTTGCGAGTTCACTCGCATTTGTGAGCGAACCAGTTAAATAAGGGGTAGTCAGAAATTTTGGATCGTTTGTGAGAGTCAAGGAAGCACTTATCAAAGTTTCTTTTTCATGAAATTAATGAAGAATAGGCTAACTTGAGGCGTCTTGCTTTGTTGTGTGTATTTTGTGTCTTGTTTAATTACAATTTAAGTTTTTAGTTGAAAGAAATCACGGCAAAACAGGAAATAGAAATATTGTTGTTATTGTTTTACTGGCCTCTGATTGGCCGAAACAGGTTCGATTTCTTACCGATAGTTTTTGAGCATTTCTATTGGGGCTAAAGGTACAATTGTAGGCTCATTAGAATCCTGATTTATCAATCTATATCAATTCGTTTTTTCATGAAGATATCTTTATTCCTTGCTGAGAATTCGTTGAAATTGTAGGCCTATATATTTTTTTCTTTTTGAGGTAAAAAGTGTAATGCAGTGTTGATGCTGGTCTATTGTTTAGAAAAGGTGTGAAGTTGAAACTTGAATTGGATGACAGAGTTATTTTCATTTCATTAACCCCTAATTGCAGAAAAGGTGTCAGGGTTAATTAGAATACTTGATGATGACACCCAAGATGTGACACTTCAATGCCAATCTAAATATGCCTCAATATTAATTAGTCAGTTATTTAATACTTTTAAAATCAGTCAAGGAATGTAAGTTTTAGCTAGATAAATTAACAATTGATTGATTTTATTTAGATATTTTTACAGTCAATACATACATGTTTATAAAAAAGACACAAAGTATTAAGTGTAAAAAAATCTTGGATTACACACAAAAGTCTCACATGAGACTTATTTCCAGTGTGGTCCATCAAATCACAAAATGGTATCATGGTTCAAACATAACAATGTATAATTTATATATATATAGACAGTATGACTAGTTATACGAGTAAATAAATTAATTATAAATTAATGTAAATATTTATGTTATGCGGCTAAAGTTCTGAGGTGAGCTTTGACTTTCTTCTTGAATAACAGTCTATTATTTATGGATTTTATCCAGGAAGGTAACTCGTTCCATAATTTTGAACCATTATAATTGAAATTTCCATAGGTAACACCAATAGGCCGGGGAACCGTGTATATAATTATGACTGGAGCCTCTTGTTGAGTACTCATGTTATACTGTCCAGAGTGAAATTTTGAGATAGATAGCTTGGAGCAAGGTCATTTTTGATATTAAAGATATGACCTAGTATCATTTGAATTGCACGGTGACATGTTTTTAAAAGTCCAATTTATATAGATGTTCTTGGACCAAGATTAAATATAAATCTGGCAATTATATTTTGGGCTATTTGAAGTCTTTTCTTATTAGCATTTGATATCTATCTTGCTATCTATCTATCTATCTTGCTATCTATCTATCTATCTATCTATCTTGCTATCTATCTATCTATCTTGCTATCTTGCTATATATCTTGCTATCTTGCTATATATCTTGCTATATATCTTGCTATATATCTTGCTATCTTGCTATTTATCTTGCTATCTTGCTATCTATCTTGCTATCTAACTATCTATCTCGCTATCTAACTATCTATCTCGCTATCTATCTATCTATCTTGCTATCTATCTATCTATCATGCTATCAAGCAATCCCCAACATCTCCCATGGAGCTTACAACAGAAACACATAATTATTTGTCCATCTAAACAATTAAATCTGTCTTTCTAAAATATCAGTTACTGGCTCACTGCCATCACAAGATGCGTTCTCGACTTCGCAAGTATGGAGCAAATTAACTAATGTCAAATAAAGTCAAGAGAACCAGCCAATCAGAGCACACTAGAACATATAATATTAAGTTGGCTGCTCCCTAGAACTTATCACAAGCATTTGCAAAATTTACCACAGTTTCAGTTTGTCTCAAGTTTATTTTGTCAGCTTTTTAAGCTCTATCTCTTTCTTCTTTAAACACACATAGATAGATAGATAGATAGATATGGTAGGTGCAGCCCTCTAAGCCCAGTTCTGGCGCTCACAAGGGTCGATTGATGAAATGGGAGAGAGAGCGGGAGTCCTCAACATGTTACACATTTACCCCATCTGAGGGATCTTTTACTTGCCCAGCATAGACACTGATACAATAGTCCGCCAATTTAATGTCTCATCCGAACGACATCCAGCTGGGATTTTCCTCATGAAGGTAAACTGAAAATGTTGTCTGAAAGAATTTTTGAACATTGTACATTGAATCCACCGGACAGAGGACAAACAAAGAAGTATAATGAAATGGCCGCAGTGCCAATGTTTATTTGGCTAGTAAGAGACAACACAAACATTCATACAACATTCACACCACATAGACAAGAAATACGACACACAGACAGAGAGCTACTGCTCCTGGACCAGCCTAGACATATAAGTTTATAATAGGCTAGAAAGTTAATTTTATATAAAAATGAGGCACTAGGCCTAATATCCAACATGTTTAAGGTACATACATAAATGCATTGGCACAAGGCCACAAATTGAAGTACAAGTGACTAGTACACAAAACATAGGTAAATTAGACACATAGATACTTGATATATACAAGGTATACAGTGAATATATACAAGATGAAATGGTAGCTAAGTGATATAAATAAAAGGTTTTAGTAAGAAACCTGGGAATCTTTTTGAAGGCAAAAGCCAATATGAAAAAACTTTTTTGAGGTTTTTTAGAAGGCAAAAGCCAATTTGAAATTGAAAATTTAAAAAATTTTTTTTTTTTTTTTTTTTTGGAGAATAGTACCAGAAGTTCAATGGTACCAAGAATAGAACCTAAGATAGAGGGAGAGGAAGGGTGGGTGCTCAGAAGAAAACGCGACCCAGAAGGAAGGAAGAAGGGGTTTTTATAGTGCATAGAAGGATTTCACAGCTCCAGAAAAACTGTGAATGAAATGGCCAGAGCCAAGGAAAAGAAGGAAGGAATCCTGTAGGTGAGAAAAACATAAAAACCCCCAAAGCGAGAAGGCAATATCACAAGTGGAAATGACAGGAAAAATCAATAATCACTAGCCAAAATGACACAGAATAAAAATAGAGTGTGCGGCAGCAAGCCCCCTGTCCGGCTTCAATAAACCCTAGTATTAACTAAGCTACTATTGAATCCACCGGACAGAGGACAAACAAAGAAGTATAATGAAATGGCCGCAGTGCCAATGTTTATTTGGCTAATAAGAGACAACACAAACATTAATACAACATTCACACCACATAGACAAGAAATACGACACACAGACAGAGAGCTACTGCTCCTGGACCAGCCAAAGAAGAACCAGTCCAAGAGCAGTAGGAGGAAAAAAGGAAAGTGAGGTGAGAGGTGAGGTGAGGAGGCCAGGCAGGAGTGAGACGTCTAAGACGAGAGTCAAGAGACGAGGTGAGAGGCGAAAGAAGAATATGAGTCTGGATGAGGTCTCATGTAGGAGGTATAGGCTTGTGACCTCCAACGACCCAGCCTCTGTATGTCATGAGATGAGAAACCAGAATTGGCCGCCTGGGTGGCGGCTCCCGCTCTAAGGGAATGGGATGAAAAAGAGGCTGAGTCGAGGCCTAACGAAGCAACGATAGACTTAATAGAGCTGTTGTAGACCTGGTAAGATAAAGGATCCCCAGAGGACATGAGAAACAAAGGAGTGTGCAAGGAAGAAGGAAATGAGGAGACGAGAAAGTGGAGTATACACGGTGCACAGATGGAATGACGAGAACAGCCAATAGACACTGTGAACCCATGAGGGTTCGTCTTGGAGGTGGGAGCTGTATAACGAACTAGAGGAGGATCTGATGAACGATCAAAGGATAGGGAGGATCTAAGAGGAAACACAGTAAAAGAAGAATCCGAGCAAAACTCAGAGGCTCTGAGGCATCCAAAGAACTGCAAAGATAAAGCTCCTGCAAGCATGATATGATCATGAGTAAAATGAAGAGAAGAAATCATGGAGGCTAGAATAGGAAAAGTGACAGGTGTTGGAGGAGTAGAGGGGGGCTGGGCCCGGTGGAGAGCTCGGGTTGCAAGTTGAACCCGAGGGGACCATATAACTGGCTCGGGGAATCCTAAAGAGAGAACCCAGGCTCTAAGGCCAGAAAGATAAGAGCGAATAGTCCTAACTGATAAAGACTGGGAGTTAAGAAACGCTACAAACCGAAGGATGTTAATCTCGGAGAGGGGGAGGGGATGTATAGAGTGCTGAGCTGCGAAGTTGGTGTAACGCCGAACAGCAGTGGCGTAGGAAGCACGGCTCTTAGGGGCCCAGCCAGCCTGCACCAAGGACTCCACCCTGTCGTCCAGCCCTGAAATAAAAGGAAATAAAACAAAATAAAAACCGCCCTGAAAATAAGGATACAAGTAGGCTAAGTATGAGGCAACCGCCAGAGGGCGCTAAACAGAGAAGATACCGAGAGAGGGGGCTAGTTGGAACTAGACATGAAGCTCTGGTCCGGCCAGGTCATAGAAGGTGAAGCAGCTGGGTTCCTGGCCTTGAAGAGGTCGATCCTGAGTCTGCTGAGGTCATCAGCGTCAATGTTGTCATGCGTCGAGATATAGATGGGGGCTACAGTGAGATTGTAGCGCTCGACAGTCAGGGCCCACTGCCTGACAAACCACATTAGCTCTTTGACTGGTGAATAAGAGCGGTTGATGATATGAACGACTGAAGTGTTGTCGATATGGAAGATGACGCAACGAGAGACTAACTGGGGACCCCAGCAGACCAGGGCTGAGAGGGCCGCATGAAATTCCCTCCAATTGATGGAATGGGAGGAACAATAAGCGAGGGAGCCAGAATAAGAAAGAGCAAACCTGTCCGGCTTCAATAAACCCTAGTATTAACTAAGCTACTAATGTGCGACACATGACAGAGCTGTTGGTCGCGAAAAACAATTAGGGGAAATATCTTGGTGGTTTGCCCCCCCTTAAAAAAAAATCCTGGATACGCCACTGGTGCTGGTTACCTTTTGGAAATTTTGTGGTGTTTTTTTGCAAATTTATATCATTTAGGGGCAGAAAAATGGGAAATAGTGAAGAAAAATGGGGAAATTGTGTGGAAAAAATGGGGAAATCTGTTAAAACCCTTCGTATAAATCCCCTTTTCTTTCAGTTTCTTTTTTCTGTTAATTTCCCACTTCTTTTTTACCATTTTCCCAATTTCTGACCATTTCTGCCATTTTTCTTACCATTTCCCCATTTTACTTATAATTTCCATATTTTGCTTACCATTTCCCCATTTTGCTCATAATTTCTCCATTCTTCTTACCATTTCCCCATTTTCCTTTCTAATTTTGCTAGTACATCTGCAGAAATTTCCCCAAAATCTGTTCAGGGGGCAAGTTATCCCCCCTGCCCTCTCACCCCCCCCCCCCTAATGGCTATGCTACTGATCTCAATACCTTCTAGATCTGGCCTTCTTGCTATTGCCATAATTTGTTGTAAGCCGCTTGTACTTTTTTTTTAGTTCCCCCCCCCTCCTGGTGATACCACTGCTAAGTTTATTGTCTGTTCTATTTCTCTGATCATGTATGAAAATCTAGGCCCCAAATTCCACACCATTTTCCCCAAGAATCTACTCACAAAAATGGCAAAACAACATACGCATAGTGAACTCGCATGTGTTCCGCTTGCGACACAAATTCTAGTTTTTAGTAGAAATAGCTTGAAAACTTATTAATTTTACTTTAACACTTTACATTTTGTTACCCAGCATAGTTTCCGTTATCAAAAAGATCATTTAGTTACGTTTTTTGTTACATTTTATCAAGTTTTACACATTTACTAAGTTTTAGCTACATTATAACATGTCAAATTAGACAACAAACATCTTACGTTATTTTGCTACAAAGTGACAAATATCTTGGATGTGAACTTCTTTGCTGTAAAGTAACAAATATCAGACGTTTTTTTGTTGAAAGATAGTTTTCTAAGTTGATTTTTTAACTAAAATTGTCATCGCCGTTTCGGACTTTGATCATCGCCGTTTAGGTAATGTCTATAAATATATGAATAGCCGTTCTGGTTTATCGCCGTTTTGACTGGCAGTCGCCACAGACCATAGCCTGTAGGGGGACAGGGCAGCTGCCCCCTAGAATTTAACCCAGGATACAGCCCCGAAGACCTTGTATGGTCCGGCTGTTCAACTTGCACAGGTAATAAATAGCCGCATCTTCGCAAGCTTTGTGGAGCCCGAAGTCATTCTAAGCCGCGATTAGATCAGCAGAGCAGGGCTCAGTATCCATCCAACCTTTCCTTGTGCAATTGCTGCGTCAATGACGCAGCGCGCTCTGGAGGCCTTAATATCGGACGCAGTACCTTCTAAGTGGTACCATTGTTTAGGAAATTTCATTTCCTACATTTTGAGCTAAGTTTGGTTCCTGTACGACCATTCTTTCTATGTCAAAAGTGCGTCCGAAGCACTCGAGGTTGATGTCGGAAATTTTGTTGACATTTTCTTATTCCTGTCATTTTAAAAAAATCGGCCTGATAAAAATATTTCGAGTATTCAACATGCTTTCTTATGGTAAAATCAAGATGTTTCAATTATTTTTAGATTTTTCAAAGCAACAAAACACTCCAAAACCATGCCCTGAAGATTCTGTTATTTCACCCAAGGAAAGATGGCGATGGCCCAGACCTGAGTATCCAGACCTAAGCCGCGATCAGTCAGGATTATCTTTCTATGGGGACACTCGCCCAAATTTCAATATCTATATTTAATATGATCGGTTTGGAAATCTCGATTACCAATAATATTTAATTCCATCATCTGCCCAAATCTTAGGGTTTCCCAGATATCTCCAATTTTGCACTTTTGTCTCAAGGTACGGCAGACTGGCTCCAAGCTCTTCACTGAAATGACAAATTAACCGTAGAGCAACTTTGCGTCCTTAACCATGAAGTGTCAGTAAAAGTTGATCAGCATCAAAAATCCTGCAAGTATTCCCAGTTCAATCAAATATGAAAAATAAAAAAACAATTTTTTTTTTTTAAAGGATTTTATTGCTGCCGAAAAATCATCAAATTGTTTCAAAAACAAGCAAATATTTCACATACCGCAATAGGCCTAAACTATTTTTTCTGTTTAACATCGCTTTTTGTTTTTTATAAATTCAAGATCAATTTCTTTTTTCACTTTTTCTTTTCACTTAATGAAAATGACAAATTCTTCAAATTGCTTACAAATAATATCATGCCGAAAAAACAAACATGCTTCAAATTCATTAACAAAATCCTCCTTTTTTTCAAGTTTAATTTTTTTCGTTATTTTTATCCATAGTATCAAAAAATAGTGGCTGGAAATGGCCCTGAATTCAATCAGAAATGTCAGAGAAATTTTGAGTGTTATTTGTGAATGATTCCAGGCAATTTAAAATTCTTTCAGTCGAGAATTTCGGCCATGGAAAGATCATTCTTCTTCTTCTTCCTCTTCTTGGTTCCTCCTCCAACCCGACCAACCCCAAACACACAAATAAAAATCTCAACAAGAAGCCAAGGATTCAAGAGCCGAAAAAATTCTGTTTTCCAAATTGATATTTAAGTATTCACAATTTTTGTCAGAAGAGTGTACTTTAAACTTTTGACACATGATGTGTTTTTGAAAAATGGCAACCCATCAAATTTTGAATATGATATATTCATTTCCATGTGAAGGCCAAATATAATTTTTAAATGCTTCATTCAGTTATACTTGTGATTCATCAGAATTCAAAACAATAATGTTGAAAGTTTCAGAAGTTGTGATATCAAATTATTTCCGCCCTTCCCTCCCTTTCCCACATTGACCCAACCCCACACTCAAAATATCTCCGCATTTCCAGCTATATTTGGACGTGTGCAATCGCATAGTTCCACTTTCAACACCAGATGTCACCCTGAACCAGCGATGCACAATTTCTCACCCAGGGGTCTCTCAAGTACTGTCTGGGCTTTTTACATGTCTATTCTGACATTACAACTGATTGTCTTTTACTCAACTAACCGAACAGTTGAATAGATTAACTTCTATGTCAACATATTCAACTGCTCAGCTTTACAACCTTCGAATCTCAATGGCACAATAATGCCAAAGATACAATCACAATATATCATACTCTTCAAAGTGCACATTCAGTGCATTAAATCTTTTAGTGACTAATTTTGTCACTAACCTTACAAGATATAAACCATCCACAAACATACAATTCTACTACCAGATGTAACCCTTTCATTAAATAGCAGACGGCTTTGAATAGATCAGTCATGAGAAACTAATAGCAAATAAAATTTCGATGATATCGTATATAACTGTTTTAGAGCACAATAGAAATAGTAAAATTAATATCAGGGGGAAAAAAAACAGGAAATCATTTGGAAATAACTTCAAATAGTCAAGAATGCCAGCATCTTATCTGCTAATCAAATGACCAAATGAAACTTCGTCTATTTTTAATTTGTACCAGAGGGTCATCAAAATATTATTAAAAGGGGAGAATGGATCGGGGTAAAATTCCAGCAGTTTAAATTAATTTTCTAATTCCACATATGCTCTCGAACGGATAATTATACAATTCATGTAAAACCAACTTCGAAAAGACGACTTAACGTATAAGGAAATATCAGGATCATTACTCATGACTGAAACATTCACTGGCGTGCTAAAAGATCTAATTCGCAACACCAGTTTTAAACGAATAGAAAAAAAGTTAACTCACAAAAGTAATCACCTAACAGGGTCAGATTTGAAACTCCTAACTTAACAACATAATCTGAACATGTTATTTTTTTGTTCCTTTTTTTTTCTCACGTTTAGTTCAAAATCAAATTGCAAAGAACGGACTTTCAAAAACTGACTTAACAAGTTCGTAACAATGATGAATCTCCCTCGAATGTCTCTGCCATGAGAAATTAACAATTGACCAATGTTCTCATCATAACAACAGGACAGAGGGAGATACATACTGTTAAAAAATTCTCTAAAACCGACAATAATGTTCAGAAAATAGCTTGAAATTGAAAATAGAACTAATTATATTTCAGCTTCGTAAGCTTTTACAATTTGTAGGCATTTCCTTAATGCAAACTCGTAACAAATATAACAGTACGCTGAATAATTAACATAGCACCATTTGCAATGACAATTTTCTGAACATTAGATACTCGGACTCTTGACACGGTTGACATGTCATTCATTTAGGAGTCGTTAACAACTTTAATGAATCGTACACAAAGTATACGAAACATTAAAGGAATGTGCAAAATACAAATCCATTCTGTACAGGACGTGTATGATAATTGAAAATCCTGGTAGCACCACATTAAATTGGGGTAATCTGACTTTATACTTGAATTGAGTATCTTAACAATTCCGCACCTTCATTTGTAACGGTTCAGAGAGCATAAAGGTACAATTAAAGAACCTTACGGGCACAAGACTGATGTAGCACCTAGATTTATGTCATAACATACAAATCCAGTACAGAAATGGATTTAGACAATACAATTTTAATCCGAATTAAATTCAGATTGGTTTTTCTCAATTGAGTTCTCAGAGATATACTTCCGAGTGTATTCTGCTAATAAACGGGAGTCAATTAATTACATCTTAAATAAACATGATAAATGAAGCGAATGGTCCGTTTTAGTTTAAAAGCAGAGTACACAGAAAAGTATAACACCTTCAGTATTCATTATTTTCATTACTTAAATACAACTGATGATTCGTTATAGCTCTAGATACATTGTACACCACATATTGCATCTTTATTAATGCTTTCTCGTGAATGGTGACTCTTAGTATCTTTTGCATCACACCTTTACAATTTGATTAACAATTTGATTAAAGAGGTGTAATCTTCTCCCTCACGTAGCGTGATAATAATCTGATTATTTAATCATTTCGGCGACAATTAGTGCTTAATTACGCCTTCTTATAGTTATCAACAAAACAGTGGAATGCCAAATCATGTAAATTCAGCGGCGCTACAAATAAACAGTTAAAAAGTAACATTCAATAATCATCAAGTTATTAATATGAATTAATAACCCGCGCTAAAGCTTGGAGTAGCTGGTCGGAGGACATAACGCAAAGACATGTCAATAAAACGGAAAACACCTGTACACACAACTTAGTAACTAAAGTTTCGGAGAGAGAACAGAATTGGCTTAAAGAGATAAGAAAATGCTATTTACAGAGTTCGACAAAGAGTCTGAGAAAGGATAGTAACACAGTCCATTGATTACGAAGCTTAAATTAATTTCTTTCCTTAAATAACACACATGTACATTTAACGGCTGTGCCGATTTCTTAGTAACGACACCTATAGGCTGTTGTCCGTACTAGTCACATCAGTAATTTACTGTCAGCGTTGTTAAAATGTTTACTGTTCAATGGACAATATATCCAGGACAGCAGGACAAATATCCAGGACCGCTGACTTCAAACTTTAAAACGAAAAGGCAGAAATTTTGAAGAGATTCTAGGGGAACTGCACAAACGGCAATAGATTTCTTGCGATCAAACTTCGAACTTTTTCGTACTTCCATGTGCTTTCTAAATGAAATTTTTAACATTTACTCAATTTTACTTCTAAAACTTCAGTAACAGGACCTAAAAGGTGTATAGGTCTCCACATTTTCGCACAGACTTGGGAGAGAGGCCTTCATACCCAGAATTTATTGCATTTACGGAATTTCATATGTCCAACATGGTCACACAGCAATAAAACTGTTGCAAGGAAGCCTGAAAATTATAATCCTGTCCTTGTCATAAATGATGCAGCACAAATGTTAGCGATCTATTGAATCAGCAATTTAAAACTTCATTTACTTGGACTGAATACACGGACACTAGTAGATTACGAACAATCAAATTTCTTAAAGATGTATCCCTGAGTTTAACATCTATGGATTCCAACTGAAACTTCTAGGTACCAAATAAGATTTATCTATAAATCTATTGAAGTATAAGAGAAATGGACCTATAAAACTCTCTAGGGTTGGTATAAATAATTAACCAATATCAACTCAACTTTCTATTACAATCATTGGGGCATTCTATTGAAGTTTTTAAACTTTCTGTACAATTTAAATGGGATAATGAAAAGTTTTTACAAACAGATATTAACATTCTCAACATGAATTTGAATAGATTTAGAAATAAAGATGCACAGTATCAGCAAACGCCATTTACTTACAAGGCCTAAACGTACCATTTGTCAGTGAAGGTAACAACTGATTGGAGCGAAAATACGTAACTTTATATTCTACTTGCGTAACATGAAGTTATCAACTTGAAGTTATCAACCTGAGGAATTTAATCAACTTGAAGTAATTAACCTTAAGTTAATCTTAAGTTAATAACTTCATGTAAACTCAGAAGTTATGAACTTCAAGTTTGAAGTTTATGAACCTGAAGTTTTGAATCTCAAGTTATTAACTTGGAAGTTAACATTAAGTGAGTTTGTGTTTTACGCCACCGATCAGCGCCAGGGAGTTAACATGGAAGTTATTAACTTGAAATTTATCAACTTGAAAAGTTCATCAACTTGAAATTGAAGTTAGTCAAAATGAAGTTATTAACTTGAAAAGTTCATCAACTTTTCTTGAAAAAACTTTCCTTAAAAGTTCATCAACTTGAGAAGTTCATCAACTTGGGAAAGTTCCTCAAATTGAAGCTATAAACCAGAAATTACAAAACTTTAGCATCGAGTTGTGTACAAGAGAGGGGAGATTATTACGAAGCAAGTATTGCAACCGAATCGGGAAAAATAAGCACATGGAAATAATGATCGAAATCAACAGCTAGATTAGACACAGTGGACAGACTATGACGACAGGTTATCGTAATTCTAAACAACATATCTGTCCTCCTTAAATTTGTATGTGGTACTATGTACACAAAAGAGTATGAACGGCGCTCGGTTAACTTGCAGGGAAATTGGTCGATAATCGCATTGTGTTGAGTCAGAGACAATTTTTTCCCGTTAGTCAGAAGTTTCTCACTGGTTGCATGGTCTTAAAAGTCTTTATAGCTTGTCGTTTTGAGACCATTTCTTAGTCGCTGTTCATAATGCGTCATTTCATAAACTTGTCTCGGAGGACACATTTCAAGTTTTTGACATTCACAAAATGTACGCAAACCTAGCAAAGAACAGGTTAAATTAACTTGACCGCTGTAACATCATTTCTAGGCAAATCAGTCTCACGATAGACAGATTTCCTCGCAAGTTAACCCGGCAATACTCTAGTTTAAAACATTTGCCGCAGCATGTCTGCGAGTGAGAATATACATTCTGTAAAATTCTGTTCAAGGAAAGTAGATTGTCGCAATAAAGCCATCATATGTCACTTCATTCTTGTGCGTCTACAAGTATGCAACATCACTGCCCTTCCGCTTTTTTTACTCCATTTATTGCAAATTTAAGTTTTTGTCACTTCTTGAAAGCTTTTGTACTCAGTTCAGGATCTATCAACCGTGAAGTGCTCCAAGATGGGATGGATGGATGGTTGGGCCTTTAAGGCCTGTATCTTTGCAGTTGGTAGACTAATTGGGATTGGAGTATGCCGCCCAAGATTATCGGAATTGGTTAACTGTAAATGATCAATCATTATCATATATTAGTCAATATTTAAACCATATTTTGTTGTAGGTTGAAGCAGATCTGGGTAGGCGTATTGTTATTTGTGTTAAGATATAAATTGACGGCTATTGTGCGGACTCCAGGTATGCATACATTCTGGTTACATATTAATCAAACCAATTAAATTCAACCAATCCATACTTTCCTTGAACAGTAATTTTAACAGAATCATAATTCAGATACATTTCATCATATATATATATATACAAGCAATACATTATATCATATACAGCGATTATTTTACAGAAAATATTCATTTTCGGACAATCTTTTATCATCATTAAATACAAGCACGCACTTTTGATAAATGAACTGATGAACGATGAAGGATGATTTTTACGATAGGGTCGAAGCAATTTGTGCACGAAAGAACGCGTTGCTTTTTATCTTTGGCGTACAGCTAACGCGTAATGTTTCGGTTGTGGGCGACAAAGTCAAAGTTGAAATTGTCATTTCGAATTGTTTCTATACTTTCAAATTTGAAACTTCATGAATTGATACCCCAACCCTTAATGATGATATGACAATGATATGATAATATGATAACATTCATACCTATTTACATGTGGCAGTCTTGTCTCCCTAACAAAAGAATTTGAATCTTACAGAGATCATGGATATTTCATTTCACACAACTTTTTCGACGTCCTTTTTTTCCTGCATCTTTTCCAACATCCCTTTTAAGTTTTCTCATCTCCCTTAAAACAACAGGTTGTCTATTTCAACAATTCTAACAAGTTCTTTAGATCTTATACACACAATTTTAAACACCTTTGGTCATTTTTACAGACTTTAAAAAGACATTTGTAACTCGAGAGCTCCTGAAAACTAAGTGAGAGTTGCTCCAACGGCTCTTAATGAAGTACATGAACAGCCGAAGAAGTACACTCTTTAGACTTTGTTAGATTGCACAAAAGATAGCCTCATCTCTGTTCGTAAGTGAACAGAGAATCACCAGCCACTTTGAGATCATAACACATTCAAATCAAGTACGATTCATTTCACAGACCCATGTACAAAATAGCATTAAAGGTTGATTTTGGAAAATCACTGTACAAGGACACAACCCACAGCATGAAACTTCGAAGTAACATTTTGGATAGCTACGTACGATATAAATTTCTTGTCATATTCTGCAATTCTTGTTAACACTGCAGGTCTGTCTGTGAAATGAATAATACAAAGATCGGAAGACTAGCATTTAGAGAATATCTTATAGGAATTCAGCCCTACTTACGCAAATACTTTGGTTCTTATTTTCAGGGCGTGTTAAATATTCGATGACACAAGGTAACTATAAACTAAGTTAATGACAGTAACCCCCTTTATCTATCAAAGAACTGCTTCACAGTTAACTTGTGCCATTAAATTCTAAAGTGAGTTTGTGTTTTACGGCCCCATCAGCACCAGTGCGGTACTAAATTCTCAAAGTCCAGTCAATACTTGTATTTAGACAGCATGTTTCAGTTCATTAGTTTGAATTCCTGTTGTAAGATATCTCCGAATACTGGACTACAAATCATATTTCGCTTTTGAGTTATTTCTATCTGTGATGGATTTACAAAAGCCCTCGAGTTATTCACAACGTCACATATTTCATACTCAAATCAGAATCGTTTTACACACATACTTTTGTTAAAATTTGATTACACATAACCCAGAACTGTCTTTATACATCCATAGGATCTAAACTGGGCTATGCGAATATCAAAGATTAACTTAAATTGAGCACTTTAGTTTGGTTTCGATACTATCAACTTATCAAGTTACATTTTGTTGTTGGTTTTCACAAATTTCAGCTTTTGACTGATCACAAAGTATGTGGCTGCGATCCGAGTAATGTCGTGGCAAAATAGAGGACTCTTCGCACGACTCCAAGAACTGTCAGTGCACGCATAATAACAAATTTTTGTCATGTGCACTGCGGTCCTTCTTGCGAAATTGGAACATTCATGGCGTCGGTATCTTTCCAGGACTAGCATTCAGCATTCACCAATTACAGAAAGTTGCTGAACTCCCAGCCCAGTCATTTGAACAGCGTATCTCTTTTTTCGAAAGTTTCGAGAATGTAAAGTGTTCAGAATTTTTGTTAATTGTGACGCTTCAGCACAGTTGTATTTTCCGATGTCTGGATTACTTTTCATGTGTTGTACGCTTCCTTGGTTAGAGTCGTCCGAATCTTCCGATTTCACTACAATGTGACGATGCCTTCGTTGTGCCTTCACTTCATTACGAATGACGTCCAACTTTGTTCTTTCTCGGTAGTTGTGCAAGTAAAAATCGCATTTATGCTGCTGCCTATATGTATAGTTCTTGCTCACCAATAACTCTCGTAACTCATTCATCGCGCTTTCTACCACTGACCTCTCAAAATCCGTTTCACACATCTCTTGTAACATCTCTTTCACTCTTCTTCTATGCTTCTTCTTTCATTCTCTCTTTCATTCTTCTTCTTTCACCCTTCTTTCATTCATCTCTCACTCATTTCTTCTCATAATCTCCTGACATTCCTTCATACTCTCAATCTCTCATTCATTCGCTCCAAACTAACCTTCCACTCATTCGCCGCTCTCACAATGATGACCTATTTAGGCACTTGCATCCAAACCATAAGTAGCGGAGACCTACGAGTCTTTCAAATCAGAGGTCTCCGAATGTTTTTAAAGTCAATGTTCAACTCGTATCTCGATATTATCTCGATATTATCTCGATATTATCTTGGTATTTATCTCGATACCATCTTCACACTCTCTTTACTTCGCTTTCAGGGCCTGCATCTGCTGCGCAATCTCTTCCTCCTCTGTCGTAGGGACGCTGTGGAACTCCGCCACGTACAGGGCTTTGTCGATGACTTTGGGAATGGGCTTAATGTCCGTGCCCAACTCCTGCTCGATCTTGTGCAGGGAGAACCTGGGGGATCAAAATTACTCTTGAGTGATTAAGTACATTTACATAATATTAATAATAATACATAATTAAATACAAGAGTAATTCCTTCAGTCGGATATCATACTATTAATTCACGGACCCCTTACGCTACTCCAACAAAACTACTGAATCCCTGCTTATGAAAACTTGCCAGCTGCTTTTTTACTCTCTCTACAATGTGCTTAGCTGGGTTTCACGTTCTAATTACAGTCACAGAGGCTGAAGTGATGTTTTCTCATAATCTAACTATAGGCCATTACCAAACACCCTCTATTTTCCTCCTTCTCAAATGCATGTCTCCACGGGTCTTATGCTAGTCAGTTATAAAGTAACCAACATAAGGTTTTCTTATTATGCTAATTGCCAATTTTTTAATAGATTTAAGGGAAAAACGTTTAATATGAGTCACTAGTTGATATGTTTATAAAAGTCTGGTAAGATATCGCATTCTAAATGTTTAGCATTCAGCTGTCCGACTTGAGGAACCTAAAAGTCCTGTATTTATGCACTCGCTGGGCCAATGACAACAGGAGGGTTCAAGTAATTATTCGAAGAATGATTTTCTGAATAAAAAGCTTTCATTTAAATTTTTTCGGTTTCCAGTTAGGGCAAGTTGACCTAACTTCAGCCCCTCACCCAACTTCAGCCCCCCTACAGAAAACTCCTTGTAATTAAATTTTGATGAGGCCAAGGTGCCAGTATTTGGGTTTAAAGTTATTGTCAATGTGTTTAGAATAAATTATCAAAAATTTATGAACATCATAACAATGAATCAGGAATTTTACATGTTTTTTTGACAGACCGCATTTTTCTTGTTTTGCGACGCGAATTCATCGCGAAACGAAAAAAAGTTTGAGAAATTTTAAATCTGTCAGTTGGCTGTACCAATTCACCAAAGCAAGAGCAGCCCAAAAAAGTTTCATCACAGGGAAAAATTAGTAATCTTCCATAAATCAAGGTTTTTTTCAATATTTTCTACTTGATCATTCAATGAATTAGGTGATTTATAAGACATGTCAATCTTACCTAACTTCAGCCTCCATAGTCCTAACTTCAGCCCCCATATGACCTAACTTCAACCCCCAGGTTTCCCAAATTCCAGCCAATGCATCTCACATGAGAAATTTGTTTATTCATCCCTGAATATCTATCTATCTAAAAATTTAATTTTTAAAGCATTTTTACATCTGGCATACTGGAATAGACCAGTTGCCTGAACTGGAGTTTAAAAAATTTTTTTTCCCTCTTTCCGTGAAAACGATTACTTCTTTCCCAGCTTTTTTTAAATACATTTTTGGAGCATTGATTTTTTTCAGACTGTCATGTTTTATATACAAATAAGTAATTAAGGTCAAATTTAATCATTCTGCTGTTTTATATGACAGAATAGGATCAATTGGTTGGAGTTAGGTGCGGGGCTGAAGTTAGGTACACCCTAGGCTGAAGTTAGGTACAACACGGCTGAAGTTAGGTACATTTCTCACTATTGTCTTTTGAACACATTTGCACTGCCTTATAAAGCATGTGGTTGTATTTTTACAATATAGTCGTAAAGAGGAGTGAAGGCTGGGGTTAGGTCCACAGCTACAGGTTACTCCCATGAATAGCCAGCCAATGACAAGTGATCAAAAATACCGTGCAAAGCACTGGAAGGTTCGAATCTCAAATTTGAAAACGAGAAGGCACATAAAGATAATATGCAAAGGTCGGTGGAAGTATAATTCTTACTGAAAAGTAGAATGCACGAGATGCTCAAACATTTATATATCTGCTTGATCTCTCCACCCAATTGCTTCAAGCAAATTTTCTCCACGCACTACTATCCATCAAATTCTATTTCCCCTATTCTATCTATGAAATTCTATGCACCCACATCATCCCATAATGATAATTGACAGAAAAGTTTGGAAAAATACTGTGCAAGCACGAAAACCGCGGTAGTTGTTATATAGGCACTATTATATTGCCTATTGGAAGGGATGGATTACCAGTCAACCAGGTGACAGACAACTCCAGTATCATGGCATGGCTGGGAGTGCAATACACATGAAGTAAAGACATCACCAAAAGTCCCAGGATGCACTTTAATTCGGGCGATTTACCCTGAAACCATTAGAAAATGTGCTAGCAGTTGTTTTTCATGACGGCCAAGAATTTTGTTCACTTGGGTACATGAATGGAGTGGAGAAAGAATGAAGGTTTTGTAGACTTGTTAAAATTGACCAGGCTGCATTGTGTCTTGTGACAAATCATTGAATGATTCATTTGGTTCATACATTGTAGGTCCATGGATGCAGAATTGCAGATCTATGCATCACCTCTGCTCTGCTACTTCAAAGGAGGCTGAATACTTCCCATTTGAACTGTTTAAAGTGTTTTTGCAAACAATAATAATGCACTGCTCTTTTTTATTGTCTGTGATAATTCTTTTTCTTGACTTTTTTTAAACAATGGGGCCTTCAACAAAACACATTGCACCATGTACCCTCTTATCTCAGTGTTGACAGGTCATCCCGGCAGGTCATGCATTAACAGGATTTGAAGGGTATTTTTACCCAACTCTCCACCCCTCCAGAACATATGTGGCATGTCACTGGCACCTCAGATTGGCAAGTTATTGGTTTGTTTTCCCACATCAAGACACATGACAGATAAGCATGTGCACTGTGAAGGATTTGCTGTAAAAACTTACTTGTTCTTGTTTACTGTGATAGTTCACATTGCCTAAAGTAGAGATCCACATTTCTGCAGTCTTTCTGAACTGACAGCTTATACACTGTATAAGCTGTATAATACACAGCCTGTCTTGAGATTACATATACTGGATACATGTTGACTGATTGGCCTGCAGGAGCATATAAAGCAATTTAGTACTTGCAGATCACTCAGCTGGTCATTTTGTCTGTAACTGGATATTGGGCCCTCCTACAATAAATTCTAAAAAAGAGAGTAAGAGCAACACGCAGGATGTCTGGTGAAATGGATTATTTATCAGATTCTTCAGATTCTGACAGGTCTGAAGATTTTTTTGACACTGACATCACTATTTTGGAGCATGTAGAAGAAATAATGCAAGATATTCAGAAGTCAAAGATAGTTTTGAGAAAATAATTCCAGTCATTTTTGACAGTGTACATGAGATTCTTGGTAGCAATAACACAGTGCATTGAAAAATCTAATTTTGAAATAAAAGCATAAATAGAAGGAGGACAGACCTGCTGCCTTTCTAAAGTTCATTCATAGATATGCAAACTGGCACAGGCAGAAAGTCAGAATTGGGCTTAGAAATTGAGTAAATGAGCGGCATAGGTCCTGTCTTCAGCCAGCCGTCAATCCAGCACAACACTGATCGCAAGAGGTGAGAGATTCTCACCTAAAAACCAAAGTAGGCTGAAGTTAGGTCAACTTGCCCTACACGATACAAGGAATTTTTGCACTGAACCAATCAGAGAAGTTCTTACAAATTAAAATATGTTAGAACTCCTCTGATTGGCCTGTTCCACAATTGATCTTTGAACTGAACCAATCAGAGAAGTTCTTACAAATTCAAAGTTTGCTAGAACTCCTCCGATTGGCCTGTTCCACAATTGATCTTTGCACTGAACCAATCAGAGAAGTTCTTACAAATTCAAACTATGTGAGAACTCCTCTGATTGGCCTGTTCCACAATTGACCGATTTTTTGACCAGATGAAGTCAGCAGCCCTAGCAAGAACATGTTACCTTTGGACACACCAGTGACAAATAAAGGAAAGACTCTAGGCTAGAGCCTGTGGTTTCACCCATTTTCTGGCAATAACAGCACTGATACCATTATTACAGACATCTTCCTCATAGCTAAGTCATAAGATACTATCATACTAACCATTTTAAGGGGAGGTATGGGTGAGAAATTCCCCAAAAATATGTAAGCTTCACATATTCAGTTTATGGCACATCTTTGACCAACACCAACCCAGGCAGCCAGTCCAAGCTTCAATTATATTAAAATATGTCTCTGTCATCACTTAAAGCCATGTCAAATACCAAATCATCGCCAAATTTTCGTGAGTAAATAGTGGCGTTGTGTCACTTCAAAGATGTCCACACAAAAAATTAGTTACCATGGCAACATGGAATTTACTGTGGTGAAACATAACAATGATAACTAAGTCGTTGCAAAATTTTGTTCCTGTAGCTTCATTAGATTTGGAGAAATAGCCACAAATATTTTATCTAGTGGTCAATTGCCTGAAATGACGTTAACGTCACGTTTTTGCCATTTTCCGCAACATGTGAAAATCAACTTTTACCCTGTACGGGATGTGAAAAATCTTGACAACCATTTGTCGTAGGAACCTGTGGGATACATCATCGGAATCCTCGAAAAATTGTCTTGGAGATTACAGACCAGATTTTTAAATTTTTTTTTCGTTGCAAAATTATATGACATCGTAGTGATAGAAACGAGAAATTTTTCAATAAAAATGACTTTGGACTACTTTACCCTAATTTCTGACACTATGAAAAGAAATATCAAAAATCCGCTCTGTAATTCCCTGCGTCTTGCCTGTCTTCATTTGTAAATTTTTTCAAAATTTTTCTATCATATCTGTAACTTCAGAAATTTCACATCCCGTGAGCAGTAAAAATCAGCTTTTTTTCGCCTTTTAAACTGGTTACCATGGCAACCATTCATCATAACAATGCAAAATCACCTGAAATCATCTAATTTAACTAAAACCTAATTTTTTATACCAAACTTTGTTCATTAAACTTAAAATTGCAGAAAAGTGCCCTTCTCACCCATACCTCCCCTTAAGGAGTATAAATTCCGTTTGACTGGAAATTAGAAAGAAAATAATCTTACCTGTCTTCGTAAGTGATGAGGTTGATGGCAATTCCAAGATGTCCGAACCTTCCAGACCTGCCTATCCTGTGCAGGTATGTCTCGGCGTGCTTGGGGAAGTCGAAGTTGATCACGACGTTCACTGCCTGGATGTCGATACCTCGTGTGAATAAATCTGTAAAGCAAAGTTTATACATTTACTGGGAACATCACTTCAAATCCTAAGTACAGTGTTCCAGCTAGGCCATTTGAGCATGGCGCCGCGCCATGCCCGACCCTCGTCCGCCATGCACCAAAAAAAAAAAAAAAAAAAAATTCTTTTTTAAGTGCCCTCATTTCTAGAAAATTGTATGCCCAAATCAAATCCTAGCTGGAACACTGATTAGTACTATAAATTCATGGACCCCTTTATCTTTCCAAGCCAAAGTACAGGGTGCCCATCCACAAAAAAAGTTCATGCAACCTTTTCTCACCCACTAGAACATTGGCTTGGTTTCATGCTCAAAATTCATATTTAATATTTTGCCCCTCCCCACCCCCAACTCATGGCTATTATGCTAGTCGCTTTCAATTTGTGAAACAGTAGAGATAATTTTTTTCCCCTCATGCGATAATCCAAGCAAATTATTTCCATACAATGATGCATAACTAATGACACCTAGAGACAGATTCAAAGACATGGCAAAATCCTTAGCTTTTTTCTCTGATATTGGAAATCACAAATTCATATTAGCTTTGTTCCTGTTTGATATTTTTGAAAAAAGAAAATGCCCGTAACCCTTTCACCAAAAAACTTTGAAGTCTACTTTCCTTACAAGAGTTCCAAGGAGTCCAACACCTAACCAACACAGAATTTTAAAATAACACACAAATATATTTCTACTTACCAGAGCATACAAGATTTCTGCACAGTCCTTGTCTGAAGTCGTGGAAGACCCTGTTGCGATGCTGTTGGTTCATTTTGGCGTGAATGTAGAAACATGAGTAGCCTAATTCTGTGATCTTCTTGGCCAGTAACTCTACACGTTGCGTGGAGTTGCAGAATATGATTGACTGGTTAATTTGAAGCTGCAAGGAAAGAGAAACAAGTTCATGAAGATTTTGAAACAAAAAGTGAATATCAACAATATTATTACCATAGTACGAGTAGTCTGCACACATATAGATAGCGAGAAGTGAAAAGTACAACCCTGCAAGGCCAACGACAAAGATAAATGGATATATGGCAAGTGCAGCCCTCCAAGCCCAGTTTTGGGTGCTCCCGAGGGTTGATTGATGAACGAGGGTTGATTGATGAGATGGGAGAGAGAGCAGGTGGAATACCAGTCTGCACCAGCCCTAGGGAATAACAGTAACTCGGAGGGAATAAAAGTCCCAAGGCTATGGGGGGGGGGGGGGGAGATAACAGTCTGGGAAGGGGGTTAAGCTAGGGATGAACCGATCCGATACTAAGGATCGGTATCAGTGCCTATCCACCACTTAAGGGCAGTATCGGATCAGATCGGTACCAATACTCTCCATTTAACCAATGGTATCGGTATGGTATCGGAAATCGGTGGTATCGGCAACAAATACCAGGATCGGTATCGGATCGGAAGTGAAAAAGTGGTATCGGTGAATCCCTAGACCGTATAGCAGTACTCCGGAAGATGTAACAGTCGTCAAGGGGGGTCAAGGGGGGTATACCAGGGAGATAACAAGTTGTCAAGTTCTGAAGTCTGAGAGGGAACAACAAGTGTTGACGTACCTTAGAGAAGAGTGTATTGAGGCAGTGGACCTTCTGTCTCTCTTGCACGAAGGCGTAGTACTGCGTGACCCCTTTCAAAGTGAGTTCATCCATCAAGTTGATCTCATACGGATTTGTTAAGTGCTTCTTCATGAATTGCTCCACGGTCAGCGGGAAAGTGGCGGAATATAACAGAATCTGGCGGCTGGAGGGCAGGTGAGAGATGATCGAGTCCAGCATGCCCTTGAAGTCCTGGGATAGCAGTTTGTCAGCCTGCGGGAAACAGAAAATACATTTTAAAAAAAAAAAATTTAGTATAATTTGTTTTGTAGAGTATTTCGTAAAAGGCCATTAAACATGCACACTAGTGGCCAAAGTGTATGCCTCGCAAACCAATTATATATATACCATACGATATATATTTATTTGACATTAGCGAGAACAAGATGACCAGTACAAATATCATCATAAATTTGCCATCACATTACTTATTAAATGGTTGAGCAATCACATGAATTATTTGGTTCTTTATAACTTTGCAAATTTGTTATTATGGTGTGCCAATGTGAGGAGACCTGGATAGCCCTGGAGCTGAAATTCAGGCCACCTTTCTTGTTAGGAATGAGATGAAGTGAGGCTAATGTTACGAATATGAAAACTTCTGTTTGATATAGATTCAGCTGATGGAGAATAAGGTCAAATTAAAACATCAATGACATATATAGCAATTTCAAATTTTGTCATGCAACATCATACTTAGAGAGGAAGTGTGCTTTTAGTTTACTTGCATATGCATAAACAGATTTCCCATAGTCTTTCAATGTTAAGGGAAGTGAGTTCCATATACTACCTATTTTATATTTGAGACATTGCTTTGCAATTCTGGATCTCGTCATTGGTATATAGAAGTCATGAGACTGTCTCATAGTCAGAGCCATCTGGTTTGGGGATGCTAATGCAGTCGTATGGTAAACTGGTAGTCTGTTGTGTTTAAAGTTGTAGGCCACTTTCAAGCAACTGATGGCATACAGATCGTGCACATTCAGCAATTTGTGTTTGACAAAGAACGGATTGCAGTGGCTATTGTATGGTGAGTTTGTAATACAACGTATGGCCTTTTTCTGCAGGGTCAATACACGTTTCATGTTACAATTGTCACTACTACCATAAGCAGATAAGGCATAATTTATGTGCGACAAAATCAGTGTACTATACAGCTGCAGTAAGATGTAGCCTGGAACCTGGCGACGGATGCGATGGAGCACCCCCAGAGCCTTTCCAATTTTTTTACAAATATGATCTATGTGACTTATATAGTTTAAAGTAAAACCATCTACCAGTATTGCTATGGTGTACACTGTACAGTAATAATTTTTTTGCATAAAAAACCGGATTACGATATAATTATAAAGTAAAATGTGTACATAAACTTACCTCATCCAGCACCAATACATTGCAGCTCTTGCATTTTACGAGGTTTTTGTTCATCAAATCAAGAATACGTCCAGGTGTGGCTATGATACAGTGCACTGAAATTTAAAAACAAATTCTCCAATCAAAATCCATCCAGGTTCACCTGCCATTAACTTCGATGTATATAATCAATGATAATGGACAAGACTACTTTTTTTCGTAGATTCCTACAGAGCTCCACTCAACTGAACTGTGACTTCATAGGCGCAAGAATGTGAATATACGAAAGATGTCCAATTAAGAAAGAAATCAGAATTTACATTGTAATGAATGTATGAAATTTTAATAACGGAGGAATATTATGAACAGAATTTATTGAGCTCACGATACTCAGCACTAATTCAGACATGTGTACAACTGTACATCACATTCGAATATTGTTGAATGCATAAGCTCTGGTCTGATATGTTACATCGTCGCTACTTGACTACATTACAAACAGATACTGATAGACAATCTAAATGAATCTATCCAAAGGGTCCAATATTCTCCTCCTGAATCTCCATTAAACATGTTAAAATGACAAGTAGGCCAACGCTACTCACCAGGGTCGTAGAGACGCATGATGTCATCCTTCAAGTTGGTTCCTCCAGTGGTGACCATCACTTTACATCCAAGGTATTTGCTGAGCTCTATACAAATCTGGCTGGTCTGGAGGGCGAGTTCTCTGGTAGGGACAATCACCAGGGCTGAAATACAATTCAACAATCTAAGCATACTGCGAAAATGAGTGTGGGTGATAGGGCTTTACAATCCTACTAGTGACTGGGCTTAATCAGTTTAATAGAACAGGTAGGGTCCACCGTAATGAGGGAAGATGCATTCTTGGCAAATAAATACATACATTGAATAATTATCAAAAGAGAGAAATGGCTGAAGCAATATGATATTCATAATTTCATATTGACAACACTTTTTAATTTTTGTTAGCACCTAACACATGTTGTCAGACAAGAGTATCCAAAATAAGAGGAGAGCAATGTAATTAATGTATAAAGTATAAACCATCAATAATAGACATGTGGGACACCAGAGATTCAAAATTGTAAGTACTTTGACAAAATACTCTTACAGGTGTCATACAACTTCCGATTGATGGATGATTGGGGGGGCTATAAGTCCTGTATTTATGCACTTGGAAACTTAATTAGGATAGGAGAAGGACACGGCAATGAGGCAAAGGTTGATCGAAACAGGGATCTGACACAGGCCCAGGCGACCCGACAAGAGCTGGATTCAAAGCTGGGACCCAGTGATTTGTAGCCCAGGACGATACTACTGTGCCAACCAACCCCCCAATCTGGACAGGGTTCGAAATTAGCGGGAGTCCGTGAGTCCGAGGCTCCTTTATTTGTCCACTGACTCCCTTTGGGTGAGCAGTAAGGAGTCCGTGGGACTCCTAAACTGGAAATTCAGCCTGATTCACGGCAATTTGGAACTGTAAATAATGGCAATTGGCCTTGAATGCAGCCCACTCGCGGCACCAAATGCGCCCCTAGCGTCTACAGCACACACTAGCTTAATTGGAGAGAAGATAGCAGCATTGCTGACAGAAAAGATGACACAGCTTGACACTGCTCTGATAGCAATTGAAAAGATAGGCTATTGTCCCTCCTGTGTCATTACAATACAAAGGATCTCCTTTGGTCAAGGTGTGAATTACTTGAAGGGTAAAATTAGTGATTGACCCATTCAGCCAATATGATTGGTGCCTATGTATACCATCAATTGAATTGCAATCATCACATTTCACATTGTTTTAGCATTGAATTAGAGAGCATCCAAGGTGCGAATGGCTGATTGGAATTTGAGTCTTAATTGAGTTTATAACCCAATTATTTTCACTACTTTAATATAAAGCCTAATGCGTAGAACATTTTTGAGAATAAAAAGAAAAACATGTGTAAACCATTCATCCTGAAAAATAATCTGCCTGTTCCACATACGAATTAGATAAAATAATGGACTCTTAAATCTTCAGACGGACTCCCAAAATTTTAAACATGGGAGTCCGGCTGACTCTCATCAAATTCATGCTTATTTCAATCCCTGCTGGAGGAGTAATTAATAGGGCTTTACATCCCACAAACATGTCAAACAAGCACCAAAACAACTCACCCTGAAGTTCGTTTCGGCTGGTGTCGATCCTCTCAATCACGGGAATGGTGTAAGCTCCGGTCTTCCCCGTTCCGTTCTTGGCCCTGGCAAGGATGTCACGTCCGGTGAGGGCGATGGGTACGCTAGCTTCCTGAATGGGACTTGGCTTCTCCCAGCCTTTCTCAAAAATACCCATCAGGAGTTCCCTCTTTAGGCAGTAGTCTTCAAATTCATTTCCTTTGGTGTTTGTGACATCCTGAAAAGCAAAATGTGTCATTTATAGTCTTATAGATTGTACTTTTCAGATCAACTCAAGATGGATGGATGATTGGGGCTTTACGAACTGCATTGAATGCACCAGGTAGGCTAATTAGGACAAGAAGAGGACACAGCAATGAGGAAAAGGACGATTGAAACCGACGTCTAACATAGAGCCAGTTAAACCAGCAAAGAGCTGGATTCGAACCCTGGACATGGGAGCGATTGGCCAAGCACAATACCACTTGCCCAACTCTCCCCCCAGATCAAATCAAGAACACTTTCTACAACTGAGTGAGTTTGTGTTTTACGCCCCATCACCACCGTTCTACAACTGAGTCCCTAATAGGACTGTCATCGATACGGCCGAAATCGATGCATCGGAAAAGTTTTCCGAATCGATAACGCATCGATACAATACCGCAAGTATCGATACATTATTTTCACTGCATTTATCGTATTTATTGCGAAATTTTGCGAGAAATCCAGCAGAATTCGCCTTGTTTACATCAAAACCGCGCCACCACTGCTCCGTTCTCGTCTGAACTCTCGCGAACGAGACAGCGAGATTCAATATGGAGGACGTGGGTGACGCGAATTTTGGATTCTTGCAGTTTTTTACCAAAAACTCAACAATAAAGCTGGATTTTTGCCTTTTCTCGGGTATGTGAAAAAGTATCGATACATTCGATGCATCGGAAAAGTTTTTGCCGATAATCGTATCGGAAAAAAGTAGTTTTCGATGACATCCCTAGTCCCTAACAGTAACTCCTGTGGTTCTATGGACTGAAACGCCAAGATTTTGGGAAGGGACAACAAGATGTGCGAGTATTCTAATTTTCTAACTTATTTTGCAATGAAATAAACTGGGCGCCCTCCATGCAGTTAAAGATGCCCAATATCTGACAGCAAATCTGGCGACCTAGTAGTGCAAGGACAAGCTGCTATTTTCATCATCAATTAACCTTCTTTCCTTCACAATAATTGACCAAACAATTGGGACTTTTCTTGCATAATCCTCGGCCACATTATTTTGACCCCGACATTCATTGCTTTCACTATGATTGGACAAAACACTACAATCTTAATGCTGAGCAATATATATTTAGCAAATAGCAAAGAGTGCAGTACTCTAGTAAGATTCAAACAGTCAGAATAATTACCTCGGTCCTAATGCGTGTATCTCTGGGGGGAAGAGTCAACTTGGCTTTCCAGCTCTGCTCATCACTGAAAAAAATAAAGTAATTGACCATCAAATTATTATTTTTAATGACTGTGAAATAAAAACAGGCTAGCAACAGTGAACGACCGAGATTTCCATGTGGATTTCTTAAAAACTAGAAGACCCTTTAGACTAAATAACAGAAGACTCTTTAGACTCCATAACACCCAGAACTAGAAGTAAATAATCGAAACAAACTAAATCGAAATACCCAAATTGTGTAAACATCTATTTGAAATTATTCATGAGATTAGATGCACAATTTAATGAAGAAGCCCATTTCGAAGGGCATTCAATGACTCTACATTTTGCAAAGGAAATGCCTTATTGGCTAAAAATTTCGCACATCCCAACAATTCTAGCGTACAATGGCAAAACCTGGTCGGTCACACTTTGGGTCAAAATGACCTAAGGTAAAAAAGAGGCTTTTAAGGCATGTTTCTATTTATTTTCTGTTTTGACACTGGCAAATCCTAGGAAGTCCACCAGCCATCTCCTTGTCCAAGGGAAACGCACAGTAAACCTAGGTCAATTTGACCCAAAACGTGACTTACTAGAATTATCAAAAGTTCATAAGGCCACACATAATTGATCTTTAGCTTCTCGGATCCTCTCAAGGCACTTTTTCTAGGGTCGGTCGGTAGGACAAAAAAAAAAATACCGTGCAAAGCACATTAAACCTCGGCCAAAAATGATGTAAAAATACCGTGCAAGCACGTAAAGCCCTCAGGGGAAAAAATGCACTTCAGCGGGCCGTCATTGCCCGGCAATATGACCATATTTGGCAACTGGAAAAATAGATAGTGTTTTAGTGGCTAATGTGAGGGCTCCCTGATTGATTATTGACTGTTGTTGACTGTAAAATCCCACTCTCTCTGCCATCTCATCGATCAAACCTGATCATGGCCTCATGAGCACCAAGAACCGGGCTTAGATGGCTGCACTCGGCTTAGAGGGCTGTACTTGGCATATAATATTATCAGGGATGTGATTGGCTTAAGAGAAAAAAACCTGAAATGCTCGGTCGAGTGGCGAAGCCACTCGCATACTAGGGGGGTCTGGGGGCATGGCCCCCCAGGAAATTTTTTTTAATGCAAGGCCAATATATGGCATCTGGAGGCACCTGAGACCATTTCTTCCACTAAACAACAAGCCTCTCAAAAGGTGCATATTGAAGGAGTAAATATAAGTAGTAAAAAAAAATCTCAGTTCCATGACCAACAAAATTTTACACATAAATTGCTGTCTGCAATAAGTGAAACAAGTGATGTTTTTCCATAGTGTCAACTGAACTTTGTGGAATTCTCATCTGATGAGATGAAAGCATAATTTGGTCATAAAGGATGATGTTTCTGAGCTTTTGACGCATGTGTAACTGTTTGTAGAGCTAAGAAAATTAGCAACCATTTGTATCCCATCAGCCTCAATTTCTTTCCCGATGAGCTTATATATTTTCTTTGCATCAAATGAGTGAATTTCTGTTTTTATCACCATGTAGTGGTTTATCACACTTGTCAAACTTTTTAAAGTGAATGTTATTAAAAATATGATGCAGATGCTTATTATGTTCATGCAGGTTCCAAAGCCTAGACAGAGTGTATTCTACTGAAATTAGATTCCCAATAAACATGTAAACTTGCTGTCACAAGCAGTATGGCTGAGGATGGTTACTTGTTTAGCATTGACCTAGTCAGCCAATAGCAAAACATCACTTGTTTCACCTACTTGGACTGCAGGCACATTTTCTGCACTTCATCAATGTATGATAGAGACGAAAACTGTTGTAGCTCAAAGCTCAGACTCCAAAAAGGTAACTGTCACTCATATGGGTCACAATGGAGTCAAGTAACGACAGTTATCATCACACATGCAGATAAGCCTTATGTTTTGGAGGTTTGTCACTTCACCACCTCACTGGGTTTTTGTAAAATAAGGAAGACCTAGTTGGCAACTTGGCATCCACTGATGCTTGTTTTTCCAATGTTCAGAATGAATGATGTTTCTGCTGATATTAGTTTGTTGAGTCTATAAATTGGGATCTAACAACATTCACATGTCTGCATGAAATATATTGACAGGCAAAACTAAGGTTGTCATTATTGTTGAAATACTCCAAAAAATATCACCACTTACAGTCTGTCACTTTAATATAGAAAATATGAGGACCAGTTCACTGTGAAAAATGCACTTCTTGACTCATGATAGCCGATGAAGTGTCACCTTCTCTACTTTCAACATGGTTTGATTAGTCATGATCAAGAGAAGGCCATTCGACTTGTCATAACTGATTTTAGAGTGAAAATCAGACGCATAATCCTTCCACTTGGCTGTCACCAACAAGCGGGATAAGTCTCCTTTAAGTCATATTAACATTGAAAGTATTGGGTATGATCATGACAAATCATCAGGATGATGACACACGAAGTGCCATTTTCACAGTGCAACATTCCACTCTTTTTAGGTATCAAACTGACAGACTGTAATGCTTGCACTTGTCACTTGATATAAAGAAGATCAGGGTGTGTACAAGAAGTTAATGAACAGCTTCATTTCGGGCGGTTTGAAATGGTGCTTCAAAGGTTCTGTAATGTTGACTCTACACCCTCAAGCAGGTGAAATAGCAAATTCTCACTGACTTCACAGAGATTTTGCTACGTACTTCACTTTAGTGACTTTAGTTATACTTGTGTCACCTGAATTTCCTTGGTCAAGAGTGACTAATTTGATAACTTTGCTTTCATTTGCAGGAAACAAACTTTAAAAAATACTGCTTGCAATACATATTGTGCAAACGTAGGCCAAGCTTTAGTTGTGGTTGTGAATCCAAACTAAAATTTCTAAACATATCAAGAAGCCACAGAAAAAGTATAGGAATGCGCATGCGCCTATATATTATGCTGTACACTTAAAATGAGGCTTTTCCTACACTTAGCATGCTTTGTTACAAGTTTGGGTACGCACACTGATTTCACTGAATGGATGAGTCATATAATATGTGAATTGTCACACACATACATGTCTCAAATTAACCACTCAATTCAATTTTAAAGGTATGGCCTGAGCTATCATGCAGTGACATCACTGATGCATGTCAATGGTGGTCAAAAGTAAGCACTAATATTTCCTTGGCTGTAACTGCTAAACCAGGGAAACAACTGAGCAGGAACACCAGCATTTTGAGCTTGTCACTCCAAAATCCTTATAAATACCTCCATAACCATTAAAAGAAGTCACAACACAATATTAAGTGTGTATATTGAGTGGATTGCATCCTTCAATGATTTCATTGACTGTCATTGAAGACGTTCATCCCCACATGAATATAACTTGATGTGAGGCTCCTTCTGAAGAAAAGGTGTATATTGCAACTTACTAACTGCTTAGAGTGTAAAGCACCAAGAAGCTAAACTGTCCAGGGCAATTAGCGAAATCTAGATTGCTATTCTGGATTGCCTGACACAGAATTACTTCTATTTGGCCAAGAGACCAATTGACAAACTGTTTCAAAAGTGGCGGCTGCTGTCAGTATAGTCTGTCAGAGGAAGTATAACTGACCAGTCACTCCTTCAGTGTTCATCCCATCCTCCCATTGCCAACAAGTTCTTTAAAATTCTGAAGTTTTTGAATCCTTCAACAGCTTTTTTTCCGGCTTGATTTCAATAATTGTTTATGGTTTGCTACAAAGAAACTCCTTGAAACAACCAATAGACAATGTCTATTGAAACACTCAGCCATCCATTCAATGGCTTTGAGAATTCTCAAATTGTTAGGCCTAATTATGCCTATCACACCGGAGGAGAGTTAATCTTTGTGTTACAAGTTCACAAAACTGTATGATGTGGTCAGGGTAGGCTGGACAAGCTTACTCTGAGAAGTGAGGTTGGTTCAGTGGTTGCTCCAACAGGCAGCTGATTGCACTTCTCACTTATGACAGGTTACTTCAATCAGTGTCAATAGCACTTGTTGGAATGAGATTGGAGTTATCTCCAGTAGGTGTGAAGGGAAGCCAGACCACTGTCTTTCAGAATTGCAATCAAGTTGTTAGAAGTGCCATCCACATACAATCACTTCACAAGTCTTTGACAATGCACGTGAATGACGCTGTGCTTCGCCGCTCATGGCTCTCCCTAGTCCCTACAACCCCCCCCCCCCCATAATTGAAGTGAAAATATTAAATCGAATTTGAATGAATCACAGGGGTGATGGATTAGGTGCCGAAAATACCGGAAATCCGGCAAAAACCGGAAAAATCACATCCCTGTATTATCTGTCGATGTAACCCGCCCTCTGGCCCCCCCCCCCCAAATTTTGAGGTTGAAGCCATAGGTTATTACAAGGCAAATGCGAAATACATTGACAAAAAGCTGCACACATGTTTCATAATGGAACAGTTCGGTCCAGCATTATCCAATTTTTATTATTTTAACACCATTGGAATCGTCTCTTCAAGACGAATCCAACGATACCAAATATAATGGTTTGCGCTGCAGTACTACGATGTTTTTTCTGGGCGATAATACATAATTTCGGGTAAAACTATCACGACAAATGCTTGAAAAATGAAAAAGCGAGCGTAGAATGTCCACAACGCATAACTTGATAATGTGGAATACCTGACAGTCATGTGCAAGGACGTATTTGATGAGTTCAGGTGAAAATTTGCCAGCAAAGACACATTGTCACTTCTGTCATCCGCCATATTGGAATCCCGCTGGCAGGCCCCTCCCCTCGCTGCTTTGTGATTGGCTGAGCGAAATACTATCATATTTTTATGAATGGTGTGTGTAAAAGCGAGTGTCACCGAAGGCAGCCGATTGGGTGACACCAATGACCCTGATTGGCCCTGGGGTATTTCCGGCGGCTAATTTATGCACGCTTTTGGCGCGAAAATGCACATCCGCCCACCTCGCTGTTGTAAAGATGGCGAAAATAAGCTGTGGAAATGTATGCGCTCGGCTGTCAGTTGTGAAATAAAGTGTTTCGGGTACGTTTCAGGTGCGTAATTGTGCGGCTTTCACAAGCTTAGGGCCCGTAACGATGATGGACGAAGTTTGGCAGGGCAGATGTGTATGTAGCCTGCGGTTTCAGACGGCAAAGGTGGGGAGTTTAGGCGTCTTCAGCCGACAGACCGACACTGGTTGCAAGACCGCGGTCCTCCTTCGGAGGCCTCGGTAAAAATGTAAAAAAAATTTTTTTATAATGTCAAAAAAATTTTTTTTTTTCTTTCAATTTTTTTTTCCATCGGCAGTAAATCTATTGTGTCGGCGGGTCCGCGAAGCTAAGAATCAATTATGTGTGGCCTAACATACCCCAATATAATTAGTTGAGCTTCAATATGAATAGAAAGATATAGGACTTACCCAATGACTTGGTCGGGCTTCATACCACTGTTGTGATTGGTGGAGTTGGAATCCACTTTAGTAGAGGCCATGGTAGGCATGGGGTCCAAGTTCAAAACTTGGTCAAGTTCTCAATATTCCAAGTTAAGTCCTATGTACAACGGACATACAAAGTCCAAACAAATACAAGTATACACAAAATCTGCAGGATGGTTATGAAATAGGTCAACGATAGTCGCTGTCGATGTGGTCGGTTGGTTGTGGCTCTGCGGCAGTTCGGCTTACTTTGCTCATTAAATCTGTAATGTATAGAGAAAAAAACATTCAGAAAATGATTTAAGGATATCCAGCGTCTAGAACGGTTCAAGATGGATGGATTGATGGATGATTGAGGCTTTACGTCCAATATTTATGCACTTGGTAGCCTAATCAGGACCGGAGGACATGGCAATGAGGTGAAGGATGATTGAAACAGCCATCCAACACGGGTCCAAGAATGGTTCAAGACATTAAGTACTTAGGAAGGGCTTATTTCCATCGACCTTTTGGTCTGGTGGCAGTGTCCCTGCCCCCCATCAACACCTCAGTCCTGGTCGATAGGTCTCCACCCCGAATACTACAAAACTCATACTGGGCTGACTTGGCTTTTTTGAATACATTCTCCAAAATAGCAATTACCTAGTTTTTTACTTCATCTGTTGGGACTAGTCAACATACTGACTTACAGTAACTTGGGACGGGCACTTTCGTACAGACTGACCTGGCAGGCCAGCTAGATAAGATAACTGACGAGGCAACTAGGGCAAGTTGACCTAACTTCAGCCTACTTTGGTTTTTGGTCGCTTGTCATTGGCTGGCTATTCATGGGAATAACCTGTAGCTGTGGACCTAACCCCAGCCTTCACTCCTCTTTACGACTATATTGTAAAAAAACAACCACATGCTTTATAAGGCAGTGCAAATGTGTTCAAAAGACAATAGTGGGAAATGTACCTAACTTCAGCCGTGTTGTACCTAACTTCAGCCTAGGGTGTACCTAACTTCAGCCCCGCACCTAACTCCAACCAGTTGATCCTATTCTTTCATAAAAAACAGCAGAATGATTAAATTTGGCCTTAATTACATACCTGTATATAAAACATGACAGTCTGAAAAAAATCAATGCTCCAAAAATGTATTTCAAAAAAGCTTGGAAAGAAGTCATTGTTTTCACGGAAAGAGGATAAAAATTTCTTTTAAACTCCAGTTCAGGCAACTGGTCTATTCCAGTGTGCCAGACATTAAAATGCTTCAAAAATTAAATTTTTAGATAGATAGATATTCAGGGATGAATAAACAAACTTCTCATGTGAGATGTATTTTCTGGAGTTTGGGAAACCTGGGGGCTGAAGTTAGGTCATAAGGGGCTGAAGTTAGGACCATGGGGCTGAAGTTAGGTAAGATTGACATGTCTTATAAATCACCTAATTCATTGAATGATCAAGTAGAAAATATTGAAAAAAAAACCTTAATTTATGGAAAGATTACTAATTTTTCCTTGTGATGAAACTTTTTTGCTGCTCCTGCTTTAGTGAATTGGTACAGCCAATTGACAGATTTAACGTTTTATCAAACTTTTTTTCGTTTCGCGTTGTATTCGCGTCGCAAAACAAGCAAAATGCGGTCTACCAAAAAAACATGTAAAATTCCTGATTCATTGTTATGATGGTCATAACTTTTTGATAATTTATTCTAAACACATTGACAATAACTTTAAACCCAAATACTGGCACCTTGGCCTCACCAAAATTTAATTATAAGGAGTTTTCTGTAGGGGGGCTGAAGTTGGGTGAGAGGCTGAAGTTAGGTCAACTTGCCCTAACTTACCAAGCAATAAAGGGCACAATGGATGATTGGGGCTTTACGTCCTGTATTTATTCGCTTGGTAGTAGGCTAATTGGGACAGTACACAGAATTGAGAAATTATGATGGTGGCTATTGTTGACAACATAGCCATTTAAATTTTACTTATTTTTAACCTTACCAAAATGGCTGGTAAAATAGAGACAAAAAACTTCACATAATTGCATTGCGGTGATTGATGACACAGATTTGTTGAACATACATTCATTATCAATTAACTGGACTTCAGCAAGCACTGAAGTCTGGGGCTAACAGTCTGTGGTCTTTGTCACAAATTTGTGGATTCGAACCCATGCCAACTGTCAAACTTGACATTCCTTTGAAAGCTCGGTTGCAACTGTCAAACAACATTTCGGCCAAATTCTTTTTCGCGAGAACCGGTAGCAGAAGCCCCTTGACCTAGAACCTAGAACCCGTTGATAATGTGAAGATTTCACCGCAAACCCAAACAGAAACAACTCGCGAAGTTTGAAAAGTAACCAAGAATGCCACCCCCCAAACACAGACCCAACTGTCAAAACACCCTTTAAATTTGTCAATTTTCATCGCCATATTTCACTATTTAACACACGTTGCACATTAACAAAACTGCATCACGACAATGTATAGAATCTAAATTATCCGTTCTATCAATTACACAACATATCTTAGCGTACTTTAGGCGGATGGCAACAGATTATTTCCAAGTTCTTTCATTCACTCACCGCAAGAAAACCAATATGGCTGCGCTGATATGATAATGAGGTTAACGAACTTCCGCGAGACTTAGTTTTTTATCTAAAAAATAAAATTGTCTTTTATACTCAATCAATTTAGCGTTTTCTGCTGTTAATAGGTTGAAATATCTACATGTGATAATTCCAAATATCGCCGAAACAAAAATAATATCGAGGAAAAAGGTCAAGGTCACTGCTGCGCATGTCATGGCGTCCTTAGAGATGAACTGGTTTATCAGATAGTGAGAAAATAAAACGCTTCAGCCTCAGTATATCACCGGAAAAAGGTAACAAAACTTTGCATAAAGTTGCCTAAGTGTATGTTCTATCGGTTTCAGGCACTATTGTGAGTTGTCATTCTAATGTTACGTCACAAGCACCTGTCAAACAGAGTGACAGGTGCTCTTTGATTTGTTTTTGTGAATTTGTGTTGCATAAAATTCTGATATTTTAATCTTTTTATATCCAACAGACAATGTCGCGAAGATCTTCAGATTTTGGGCAGCCCAAGGAGTCTGTTGTTGAACTGAAGGCTAGAATAAAAGAGGTAAAGCTGCTATACACTTAATGTAAGCTTACAAGTTAGATTGTAAAATAGTAATTGAGGGTGCACTACAGACAGTAGTACAGTTCTGCTTGATGAAGAGTGTATCCACCTGGTCCATGCATGTTTCACTTTCATCACAGACAACATAATGTTGTCTGCGCTTTTATTCAGTTGAACATGAGTTGGGAAAAATGTTTTCTCTCTGAACATCCACAGGATGTCATCCTGGTATCAATTCCAATCTTTCATTGAATTTATTTCAAATTATTTGTAAGTGGTAGTTGATTGAATTGATTAAGATAGTTTTCAAGTCAATGTATGCAAGTTTACTACAAGAAAAGAAGTTATTAAAGAGAAAATAATCCAGGATTGCACCAAAAAGCTCAAGTTTATCAAATATAAAATTTTTTATTTTCATTAAATCCAGCTGGAAAATCAAGTCTGTGAATACAAGAGAAGATTAGATGATCTGAGGAAAGCCAAGAATACCACAATATTGAAAAGGCAAAGAGAAGTTGTCACTGTCAATGGACCAAATCTGGGAAGGAGGTAAAGAACTATTCACCGTTTCATCCTTGGAGCTAGCAATATTGCTAACTGGCAACAATTTCTTACAAAAATTCCAATTGTTTTCATGTTTTCAGTAAAACAAAAATTGTAAGAATTGATCTTAAATTTTGTCATACTGTAATGCTATTCCAAGATCATCTAAATGCCTCCGTAAAATATATCCTGAATGAATTTTGTGATCCAGGAATTTCATGCAGCTTTTTTTTTGGATTTGCAAGGGGTTCATCAGAAACCAACCGAATAAAAGAACTTGAGGAACAAATAGAAGAACTGAAAACAGCCCAGAGCAATGCTGAACTTGCAGCTAAGGAAACAAATGTCAGTACGAAAGCTGTCAGCATCTAATTTATTATCCAAAGTAAGGTCATTGTTCTGTTAATGAAAATCTATAGCAATTGATTCACAGCATGATCAACATATTTTAACCGTGTTTTTCAGAATAAATCTTCTTGCGACCATGAATACGAAATTATTGCACTTAGGGTAAGGCAAACATACACTCTTGCTCATAAATATTAAATATTATGCAATACACTTTTGGAGAAACAGTCCAGAAAATAAAAAAAAAGTTAATTTTGGTGTTCGAATGCCAACAAGGTCTACATCAATACCTTGTTATATTCCCTATAAATCACTGTTTGAAAGACTCAACTACCATATTTAGCAATAATTCTGAATTCTGGGTTGGATGCACCCCACCTTCATTTATGAACTCCTTGAACTTCCATATTTCAACCTGCTGAAGCTATTCCTAAGGTTAACGTTGTAATCATCTGCATGACATCAAGCTGGGAAGTTGCTCCAGAATGTAGACTGAAATATTTTGGAATCACTGACTGGGGTTTGAACCCATAGCGAAAAAGCCGAAGTTTCATGTGAGCAGGACTGTAACCACTCAGCCGCTTGAACATAATTATGATAGATCACAATGGATTTTTGTAGAAAAAGATAGATGAAGTCGTCAGTGAAAATGCCGCTATGCTATTTGAAAATATGGGATTAAAAGAAGAAATAGCCGAGATGCAGTCAAGACTAAGTGCCAAAGAAGCCAGCTTGTGCCAGAGAGAGGAAGAGCTCAAAATCCAGGTATTTAATCAACCAGGTGTTCTCATTATTTCATACAAAATCATTGTAGGATACTTGGATAAGGCCACACATAATTGATTCATAGCTTCGCGGACCCGCTGACACAATAGATACACTGCCGATGGAAAAAAAAAATTGAAAAAAAAAAAAAGGTAAAAAAAATAAAATAAATTTTTTTTACCTTTTTTTTTTTTTGTCCTACCGACCGACCCTAGAAAAAGTGCCTTGAGAGGATCCGAGAAGCTAAAGATCAATTATGTGTGGCCTAAACTATTGATGAAATATATACAGTACCGAGTTTGCAGGGACAAACATCCAGCAATATCCCTCTAAATTTTCTAAAACCTTTGAACATATATTCAAGGTCTAAAACAACTTCAAAAAAAGATGAGACCTTTCATTAAGAGTTACTTATTAATTTATTGTATTTTCTCAGGTTGAAAAAGAATGGCAATTAAAATATCAGGAGTGGATGGCTCGGACAGAACAGAAATTGGAAGAACTACAATCAGCCAACAACATGATGTAAGTCTAGAGATTTACAAAATTGGTTTTTAGCTTCTCGCACATTCTCGAAGCACTTTTTTAAGGTCAGTTGGTATAATGAGACTTAAACCTTACGGTTGAAATGATTTCATAAATAGGGCAGTAAGGAGGAGCAATGCGATCAATTGTTTTAAAAGCCCTAACTTTTTGGCCCACATTAGTTATACTTGAAGTTGGGTAAATTACTGAACGTTAATGTACAACAGAGGAAATAAAATTAAAGCCACAGATTCTCAGAAAACTAAGTCAAGTTTCGCCTATGGTCAGTCTAATGAAGCCTTGGGAGTTCATTAACCATGAGTTTGCAGAATGCAGATATCCTGAGGTAAATTATCAACTCATCAATTTCCAATGAATTGTTTCCGTTACTTTCCTAGATTTCCTTCACATACTTGCTTATCTTCTAATGTTTTGTCTTTCAGGAGAACTTTATTAAAAAGAGACAGGCCTTCAGGCAGAGACCCTAGTGGCCAGGATGCAACATAGCAAAGAGTAAATCCACACTCTCATGTGAAATACCCTAATTTTGTTTAGTTCTCCCAGTACCAAGAAGGTCTTTTCAGTATATTTATTAGCCGAAGTTTGTTGACAGAAGAATTTATAAGTATGTCATAAACATGCCTCCATTGCTCATGTAATAATGTTCATTTTTCATTTTAAAATCCACGTCCGTATTTCTCAATCCATTACATAATGACGGACTTATTCTTGGTCAAAGTCTTTAGAAGCACAACCATAGGCCTAATCAATGCAGCCACAGAATAAACCTTCCTGGGATCGACTTATTGCAGTTTCCCCTACACATACTACTGCTCAACTCACTAGACAAACTAAATAACAGAAATAAGTACAGATACAATTTCATTTCACTATTAAATATTCCTTTAATTGCAGTATATTTACAAGGAAGTATAATGTCTGAATGTGGACGAATTTGTGATAACTTAAGAATCGTACTATGTACAAGATGTCACAGGTATTGACCAATATTTACACAAAAATAAATATGTACACATTTACAACATTTTGTCATATTTTACAAGACAATAACAGAACAATTTACAAAATATTTTACATAAAATTTACATCAACGTAGCTGTAACATAACATTAACAGTTACTGTGAAGTCGAGTTTTCAGGGACACAAATTTCAGTTTCTGACAACTGGTCAAAATCAGATTTCAACTTAATATACAGAGAAATCACAAAGGCCCCAATGACACTGTTTTTACTGCTGTATATATAGTAAATATATTTATCCATGCATGAAACCTAGAGAGCTACATTACAACAACCTCAATTATCTGATCTTTTAACTATTCCCATTGGGGTATTTCAAAATTGATTCAAAATTAGGATGATTTAGACACAAATTCTTTAATATTGGATGAATGATTGATCAGGGCTTAACATCCTGTATTTATTTCACTCCTTTTTCCAAAATTGAGACCACTAAATCGCTCTGACCCATTTAGCCTTACAAATAGGAATGGTAAGTATATAGTGCAGCCCTCATAACAAAATTATTGTAGGTCATTAATTGCAGCTTTAATTCAAGAATTCACAGAATTCAAAATCAACGTTAAGACCATTCTAGCACTGGTCTTTTACTTGCAAAGGTTAGAAACTCCTCTTTTGCGACAGGTTTCTGTACTATCAATATTTTCCAATTTCACAACTTCAAATTAATACAACAAAGATATACCAAATACAACGAATAAATTGTAATTAAGACAAATTATGCAATAATTTTTTTGTTATCACAAAATTATTTAGCTTGCATTTTTACCCATTGAACTTTCAATAAACCAATATCACTGTACTTCCATTTCCAATGAAGAACATTATGGGTCATGCACTTAAAATTTTCAATCTAGGGACCAAATAGTAGAAACTTTTGACATTATTTTCACAATCATATGTATTCCTTTCGCACAGAATTAGACAACATGCTCAATTTTTAACAGATCCAATTGTATCATATTCTGAGACTGAGAAATTTATGCTTAACAAACTTGCAACATTAAAATTGTGCATGAACAAATTACAATTGAACACAGGACAAGCAAATTGAACAAAGAAATTTCTTGCTACCATTCAAAACTATAGAACAGACACTCTTAAGTGAATTGCTGCCACCCAAATTAGGCCTACTCTTTTAGTGACTTGCAACAGTTACTATACAAAATTTCTCTTTCTGTGAATTTTCCATAATTAGAGTATTGACAATTCAAATAAAGATTAGAAATTGGTGAGCACGACATTTTAAACCCATCGATGCATAATGCAGCTAACTTTAAATTCTAATTTTGCAGTAACTAAGAAAAGTAAGAATCCATGCTTTTTATATAATCTACATGAATCATGACGAGATATTATCTGTATAAATTTAAAGTGTTCTGTTTGCATTGATTTTAACAATTTGAATATTTGAACGTTCTATTTTTGGAACTCCTCACCGGATTCTGAACTCTTGGCCTCCTGGCGAGCAGTTGCCGTACTAACCGTTGAGGGTGCATATTGTGTTAAGATCTGAGCTCCGTCTGCCGCCTGCAAAAGAAACATCAAAATTCAAGAAATTTGTCCAACTATATTATCAACTTCATTTGCATTTGATTTTATTTACACTAAGCTTCAGGATATTGAAGAGGCTCATAAGTCATGAGAGATGGGTAATAATAGCTGAGGGTTGAGTCAAATTAAGACTTTTCAAGGCTTCGTATTAGGAGACGGATAATTTGGGCTTTAAATCCTATATTTATGAACGAAAGACACAGGAGTGAGCCTCTATTACTTTCGTTTTTAAGATAGTTTATCTCGCCAGTGCTGCGGACCTATGTTGCTACCACCTCTCAATTAAACCTTTTAAATCGGTATAACATCCCTTGAATCTTGTAACAGGAATGAGAAGGATGGATGGATGGATGATTTGGTGCTTTACGTCCTGAATTTTTGCACTTGGTAGGCTAATTTGGACAGGAGGAGGACATGGCAATGAGGTGAAGGATGATTGAAACAGCCGTCCAACATAAGCTCAATGGAAACTCAAGATCTTACCTGCAAGACACTAACTCCGTGCATAGCCTGTCCCGGCCGTACGGCCGCGAGTCTGACACCAGGGGGTGGGGTGATGATCCGTGCGTAAACCGGCCCGGATGGCTTGCCCGTTTTGATGGCACCGGCTACTTTAGGGTCCGCAGATACGGATGATACCGGTTGGCCACCAGGTTGCGCTAGGACGAACGTCGTTTGAGCAGGTTTACCAGGGTTGGCTTGAGATAAAACAGTCTTTACCACCTGGATATTTTGCCCAGCGCGTCCCGCTTGGGTCGTGATTAAAGTCGGCACTACACCAGCTCCTGTGAAAATAGACATGCATTTGATTATTACTGGTTTGTCATGCAGTGGTACAAGAAGAGCATCAATTTTGAAAACTTTTGAGTCTTATCTATTAGCCTTGTAACAAATGTTAAGCATTGGAGGTTAACCAAGTGCTCAGATTTCATCTTGTTTATTAGGCCTAATCGATTCAGATTTCAAGATTTTTTTTTCGATTCAGATTTCAATATTTTTTTTTGTAGCTCAATAACAGTCGCCGCAAACTCGTTTCGAAGACTCCTGAAAGGTAATAAGTACAGCTGGCGATGACCCTTGTGTCACTTATGAGATAGGTTTATAAAATTATAACGAACATTTATCTTAAATCACACACATTTCTCTCAACAGCATCAAGATGGCTAATAACATATTAAAAATTAAAGTGGCAAAGTTCTACCAAAAGTACAATTCAATTGACAACTACTGGAAAACTATCATAATTTATGGAATCCAAATTATTGATCAAATTTGCTTAGAAATACATTCTTCAGTAGGGTGCCCACCGAACATTGCACAAAATATTATAGGAATATTTTACCATAAAATATAGGAAAATATAGGTTTCCGCCTCTTTTAACAAGACAATATAGGAAATATTCGACAGCGAAACCATCGACAAATCACGGATCGCTTCAACTATAAGCCGAAAACTTCATGTCGCGGACAAAAATGTGTCTAAAAATTCATATATCTGGGGGGAAAAGACGCTTAAACTTTGTATCACAGACAAAAACGTGCATATATGCGCGAACTATATTGAAAACTTGAAAAATATAGGAATTTTTCCAAAAATACAGGAAATTATAGGAGGCCTTAAAAAATATAGGAATTATAGGAAATATATGAGGAGAGGGCACCCTGTAATTATTATCGCCCATGCTATGCTATGCATAGGGCGATTATGCTTTAGTGCTGAAATCTACTGAAGGGGTGAAACAACCAATGCTGTGGCCTCAACCAGCCCACTCTGGAAGTTCTAATCATATGCATAACACATTGATACCATTGTAGATGTGCACAACGGTTCATATTTTCAGTTTAATTCAATATTAGAAAATGTACTATTATCAGTTTTAGAGGCTATCAAGGTCCAGAAAGCCTGCATTGTGGTGGCCATTTTCCCTTCCACAGGGTGAGTTTTAGTACACAGAATGGCCACTGCAAGCATTCATTCAGATACATTACACAAGAGGGCAGCACCTGCAAGTCCTTTGCCACTTCTTCCCTTTGCACCACATTCTATTTCTGGGAAACTCAGCAATTCCTGCATCTCAGTATAGTTCATGCATCTTTCCAACTAATTATACAGGTAGCACGGGCTTATATTGTATCTATTTCATATTATTCTATTCTCTTCCCTCCAATCTACGGGCAACTTACTATATATTATATAAATCTGTTTTATATTTATGTAAATAAAATACTCGTTATAATATACACTCATGTAAACAAAAGAGAGACAATTAGATAGATAGATAGATAGATAGATAGATAGATAGATAGATAGATAGATAGATAGATAGATAGATAGATTAGATAGATGCATGGATAGACGGATTGGCAGACAGATAGGATAGATGGATAGGATAGATGGATGGGATATACAGTAGGATAGGATAGATGGATAGTATAAACGGATCGGATAAACAGACAGGATAGATAGATAGATAGTAGATAGATAGATGGAGGAATGGATTGACAGATGGATTGATGGATATATGGGTTGACAGACGGACAGGATACACAGATGGGATAAACAGATAGGATAAACTGATAGGATATACAGATGGGATTAACAGGTAGGATAAATGGGATAAACGGATAGGATATACGGATGGGATAAACGGATAGGATAAACGGATAGGATAAATGAATGGAATAAACGGATAGGATAAACGGATAGGATAAATAGAAACGTAGATAGATAGATGAATGAATGGATTGACGGATGGATTGAATGATAGATAGACGGATGGATAGACAGATTGACAGACAGATAGGATAGATGGATAGGATAGATGGCTGGGATATACAGATAGGATAGATGGATAGTATAAACGGATAGGATAAACAGACAGGATAGATAGATAGATAGATGGAGGAATGGATTGACGGATGGCTTAATGGATAGATGGGTTGACAGACGGATAGGATAGACGGATAGGATAAATGATAGGATAAACAGATAGGATAAACAGATAGGATAAACAGGATAGGATAAACGGATGGGATAAACAGCTGGGATAAACGGCTGGGATAAACAAATGGGATAAACAGATAGGATAAATGGATAGGATACACGGATAGGATAAACGGATAGGATAAACGGGATAAATGGGATAACGGATAGGATAAATGGATAGGATAAATGGATAGGATAACGGGTAGGATAAACAGGTAGGATAAACGGATAGGATAAACAGATATGTTAAACGGATAAGATAAATGGATAGGATAACAGATAGGATAAACGGATAGGATAAACAGATAGGATAAACGGATAGGATAAACAGGATAAATGGGATGAACCAATGCTTATGGGGTACTGGATAAACGGATAGGATAAACGGATAGAATAACGGATAGGATTAATGGATAGGATAAACGGGATAAACAGGATAACGCGTAGGATAAATTGATAGGATAAATGGATAGGATAAATGTATACGATAAATGGATAGGATCAGTCTTTGCGAAGATTGCCTGTCCGAAGGAATTGTCCGGCAGATTTTCAACCGGTCCGGCAGTCCAGTCCAGAAAATTGCCATTGGATACATGTTAAAATTCTTGGAAATTGACAAAATATCCATTTCGGTCCGGCATGGGATTTTGGATCTTCGCAAAGACTGGATAGGATAAATGGATAGGATGAATGGATTTGATAAACGGATAGGATAAACAAATAGGATAAATAGATAAGATAAACAGGATAAATGGGATGAACCAGTGCTTATGGGGTACAGGATAAACGGATAGGATAAACAGATATGATAAATAGATAGGATAAACGGATAGGATAAACGAGATAAACAGGATAACGGGTAGGATACACGGATAGGATAAACAGATATGATAAACGGAGAGGATAAATGGATAGGATAAACGAACGGGATAAACGGATAGGATAAACATAGGATAAAACATGCGGGGCATGGGCGATGCTGTGCCATTATATGTGCTTGTTGGTCTACAGTCCCTACACAAAACACTAAAACAGTAGTTACTAAACTACAACTACCACCACTATAAACCACGACTATCTACGGTATAACAAAGGTGTTCTTACTCTTACCAGCTGCGATGATCTGCGATGCCACAAACTTGGTAGGCGTCTGAGATGGGCTTACGATGATTTGAGATCCCACTAAACTTGTTCCTGCCGTCAAGATTTTGCTCGCTGATGCTGTGGAAAAGAGAAGGTATGAATTATTAAGTCAAAAGTTTTTTAAGGCGGTTGATGATGATGACGATTGGGGCTTTACGTCCTGTATTTATGCACCTGGTAGGCTAATTGGGACAGGAGGAGGACACAACAATGAGGCGAAGGATGATTGAAACAGCCGTCCAACATAGGCCCAAGTGATCCGGCAAGAGCCGGATTTGAACCCTGGACCCAGGCTCACCCAGCGATTTGCAGCCTGGCACACTACCACCAGACCAACCCACTCCCTGTTTTTTAAGGTGGCTCACTACACATAATAAAGGGTCATTTACTTGCAGCCACGAAAAATCACCATCACAGCTGAGCTCTTTCAGTATCTAATTTGAGAATTATGAAGTCGTCAGCTCTTTATCTAATATCTCGGCTTCTAATAAAGATAGATACAACTAGTTTGAAGTATTGGATGCGCTGTACAGACTTCTATGATCTGACGAGAATTTGCCTTTCTTAGTATGATTATAATTTTTCTACTCAAATTTCAGTAAAGACGACTGAACTAAAATTTTATATCCTGTACCTTTGCTTTGTTTAGCCTGGTTGATTAACTTCTGTTGTTGTGCTGTTGCCATGGTAACCACTTGTTTCACTGACCCAGATGCCGTAGCTTGCCCGGAGACTGCCGTTACTTTGGGTTGGAGTAAGCTGGGGTTTCCCGCTTGGAGAATCTGACTGACTAACGTAGGGGTCACTGCGGAAGATGCAGTTTGAGACGTTTGGATGATTCTGGCTCCTCCTGCTTGCGTCACCATGGTCACGTTAGTTCCCGCAGAACCTGCGTGCTGTTTTGAGAAAAAAAAAAGGAATCAATTTAAGTTAAGTCAAGGTTTCAGGGAAGATTGGATGGATGATTGGGGCTTTACGTACTATATTTATGCACTTGGTAGGCTAAAAAAGACAATATGAGGACACAGCAATGAGGTCAACAAGAAGAGCCAGAAGGGAAAGTAATCAAGAGAGGCACACTTTTGGCACAGGAAGATATAGCTGTCTTAATTACGGGTTGACTATCGAATTAAATTAACTTTTTGTAAAGATATAATTGTATTGACCTATAATATTATTCAAAATTAATTCACATATAATAATATGCAATGCAAAGTATTTGGATTTGTCAGATAAACACTTTTAAGAGAACCAAAACATGGAGAAAAAAGTTCAGAATGAAAATTTGAAAGAAAAGGCTAATCAGTATTTGCATTGTGACCTAAATAATTTGCAGTGCTCTCCCTGACTCTAATACACAGTGAAAGAGTAGTACAGCAGCAAATTAGTCTTCGTTTATTTTTGAAAACTGATCATTAGGCCACACATAATTGATTCTTAGCTTCGCAGACCCGCCGACACAATAGATTTCCTGCCGATGGAAAAAAAAATTGAAAAAAACAAAAAATTTTTTTTTGGACATTATAAAAAAAAAAGTTAACCTTTTTTTTTGTCCTACCGAACAACCCTAGAAAAAGTGCCTTGAGAGGATCCGAGAAGCTAAAGATCAATTACGTGTGGCCTTAGACAGCACTGTATGTGCCGTTATAATATGTAGTCAATGTACCTGAGAGACTAAGTTGACGATGCTGGCCTGGTTGGGCTGCAGCATTCCTAGCTGGCCTGGTTTGCCCTGGATCAGTTGGATGGGTTTCCCACTGAAGACGGCTGGTTTACCTCCTATGATGATTGGCTTGCCACCTATCACTGCTGGTTTGCCTGCAAAAAAAATAAGATTTGAATGATCTAAAATTAAGCTTTTTTCTGATAAGATTTAGAAGATATGAAGGGACAGAGCTTTGCTTCCACTGATATCCACTCAGTTCCTGGATGGGCCATCGGGGCTTTATGTCCTGTATTCATGCACATTGCCAGACCAATAATAGACCCAAAGCCATCACTTTTATCAGTCGTAGCTGGCTTAAAATGTTTGACAGCTAATAGCCAATTTTAGCAATGAAGATGCGGCTGCTGACGACTGAAGACATTTTCCATAGCTTATGACATAAATTTGAACTCTTTACCAAAATAATAGTTTGGCAGCTGTAAGCAGCTGGTCAGTATTTTTCTTGCTTGAGCCAATGAATTGAAAATAGGAGGTAAAAGTACAAACTTCACAATATTAACAATGAAAGCTGATGATATAAATGGTTTTGGAGAAGCTAAGCTTACTTAGACATAACAACCATCAAAGATAAGGACAATTCACATGAAAATCTACAACAACCTACCAACTAAAGAGGATGTCTGGATGAGCTGAGCAATAGTTTCAGTCCCTGTGAGAGTAGTAGCCACGACAGAGGTGGGGGTCCCAGGTTGACTGCCTGGTTTCGTGATCAACAAAGTGGCAGGCTTCCCTCCTCGACCTAAGGCAACCTGGATGAGGAAAAGAGAGAAATTATTTATAGGATAAGAAAGGATAAAGCACAATGTAACTTCCAGCACAAGCTTTGTATCCAAGATATTGAGCATGTTCAAGTTCGATTTGGATTCTAATGTAGAACTAATCTTCCGAAGGAAATTTTGAGTGATTAGGCCTATATATATGGGTGTAAAAACGTTATTCTCTACAGCAGTGAGCAAATACACCTGTTTGTTCGGTTCAATAAAACTTCAACAATCATTTGGTTTTGTTTGACCATGAGTTTAAATTGGAACAAGCTGAAATTGTAATTGTTTTGGAAGTAATATTTTTTGACAATTTCAAATAGCTTTAGAGTTTCTGGAAGCAGGCTCTTTTGCCTCTATTTCCAGATCTTCCAGTGTTTGTAGGCATACTAGGCAATGTATAAAATCCAACTAGAAGGCACACAACTTGAAACAAGTGTGCAATGGGCGGTAGTTATGGCATGGAGTGCTTTGCTGAGCACAGGTGATGGAGGTACATATTTCAGTTTAAGTAAGTAAACTTAAACGTAATTATATTCATAAATGCAAATGATGCTTCCGATATAGATTCCGTTGCTTGTGAGTCATCATGTAGGGCCTGCGTAAAGTTTTAACAAATATGGCCACCAAGGTCACAGAAATGGTTTAAGGTCATCCATGTTACAACTCATTCAAGGTGTTACTGTGATACAAAATCCCTGTGAGTTTGGTGGTCCCGGGGAGAATAATAGGGGAGTTGTCGTGTATATAAGCTTTTTACAAATATGAATACCAAGGTCACAGATATAGGTCAAGGTCACTGATGTCAAAACTAATTCAAGGTCTTACAATGATACATAATCCCTGTTAGTTTGGTGATCCCAGTGTAAATACAAGAGGAGTTAACATGCACACAAGATATTCACAAATATGGCCGCCAAGGTCACAGAAGTAGGTCAAGGTCACTCATGTCAAAATTCATTGAAGGTCTTGCTGTCATACACAATCCCTGTTAGTTTCATGATTCCAGGATTAATAGAAATTGAGTTATCTTGTACACAAGCTTTTCACAAATATGGCCGCCAAGGTCACAGATGTAGGTCAAGGTCACTCATAAGTTATGCCTGGCGAGATGTCGAGGTATTTGATGTATTTGAGTCATACTGGAAGTCGGGGGCAGACTGTGCAAAGTGAAATCATCGTCAATAGGGAGGACAACTGAGACTACCAAACCTCACAGGCTCACACTACAGCAATATGGGCGGGATGGCCTTTGGCCACCGCCCATAATTAATTAGAAGAAGAAGTTTGTTTTACTTTCATTGGAATAGTATTGCAGTCATTTTGTTAACATATCCAGTGACTTCTTGACAAAACAATTTGATAAACAAGCATATAACATAACCGGTGATGATGTTACATTAATTTTTCAGCCTCCTGAGGAGGAGAGCATACTGTTTATTCCTATGATGTCACAAATGTATATTTACCTGGGTAACAGGCTTCTGTAGTACAGCTGCACTGTGCTGCGGCTGCTGAGTTGTAGGTGTCAAGGTCACGACCTCTTGACCTGAGGTCATCTCTTGACCTAGATTTAAGGCCAACTTGTGACCTTTGTCCTCATTGCTAGGTTTCCCTGAACGCGCTTGACCCGCTAAGATGCTGCTGCCTGCAAAAGAATGAAAGGGAAACTGATGTCAGTTCAGTGCAACGGGTGAGGTTCGGCCCGCCGTTCAGGTGATAGGTTTTAACTTCCTTTATTTATGCAATGTAACAAAAATGGCAGGAGCACAGCAATGAGCAGGGTTCCCACAAAATTTTACAATGGGAATTCCATGACTTTTCCTTGACCAAACTTTGAACTTTCCAAGACCAATAATTTTCCTTGACCAAACTTCGAATTTTCCATGAGGGCTATTCCATTTAAAACTCTGGGGGGGGGGGGGTGTTCGCGCTGGTTTATTTTTCGTATGATGTATGTACGGGTGAGCGATAATACATTGTAGATGCAAGTGGGGCACTCGCGGAATTCACTGCAGATGTATGGGGGGGGACTATCGTTCTATTCAGGCCTGCGCAATGTAATGACAAAATTTTTTTGTGATGTATGTATGGGGGGTGAAAAAATCGAAGTTAATGCATGGGTGGTTAAAAAAATCGTTTTACATGCATAGGGGGGTCAAAATCTTCACCCGACCCCCCCTCCCCCCAGACTTTTAAATGGAATAGCCCTGACCAATATTTTTATTACCACGAAGCAAATTGCGTGATGATCTTCATTCGCCGTCAGACCTACTTATTAACCAACCAAATGCCATAAGTCCATAACTACAGAACAATTGGAGTTTTCCACATTTTTTAAATTTCCGTGACTTCTCCGTGACCACAATGACAGGACTTCCATGACAGGATGAGACATCTGTCTCATTTTCAACATCATCAACTCTCACATATCATATTTCCAAAACATTAGTACACACTAAAATTCCAAAACCTACCTTGTATTTTGATAGTAGTAGTACCCTGAGTAGCCGCAGACTGCTGCTGAGAAACTTGTTTTGCTTTTGCCGCCGCTTGTGCACTCTGCTGTGCTGCCATCTGCTGGGTCAGTTTTGCGATTGTTTCGCGAACTTTCGCCGCAGGTGGGGTGGTGGCATGCTGTGTCACAGAAACTAGTTTTTGTTTTTGAGGAGTCGTGTCACTCTCAGATTTGATTAAAACAGTTCTGGTTTGGCTTTGAGCTTGCGCTTCAGTCTTCTTTACGCCACCAGCCTGGATCAAGCTGAAGGCGACCGGTTTTGAGGCTGTGACCGGTTTGGAAACTGCGACCGGTTTTGAAACGGCGACCGGTTTTGAAGCTGCGACTGGTTTTGAAGCGGCAACCTGTTTTGAAACCGTGACTGGTTTGGAAACTGCGACCGGTTTGGAAACTGCGACCATCTGTCTCGGTGACTGGGTGGTAGTTGGTGAACCAGTGGCTGAAATTCATTAAATCGACTTATAAAATTGACAAAAAGAATAAAACAACAGCTGGTTCTTGACATTTTTTCACATCCGAAATTTTGTTAGGGGAGGTGGATCTAAATGCACTGTGCAGTCAATATTTGGTTATTATCTTCTTCAGACTGAGACCTTCGTTTTTCAATATAATTACACATTATTCATTCAATTTGCGAAACTTATCAAAAAGTTATTATCCACAGAATATAAATTGTCTCATTCTGCCACTTATAAATACCGTATATACTCGCATATAAGTCGCCCTCGCGTATAAGACGCACCCATTCTTTAAGACCCCAAAACCCCCCTCCCAGTGAAACCCTTGTATAAGTCGCATTAGATTTGACTGGCATCGACAAACTGTGCGGCGGATGAAATACTGCTGGATTTCCAACAAAAATTATGCTTATTTGGGTAAATTTACCTTCTATTTTAGCTAAAATTGCAAGAAATCAACTCGAATCCACATTGCTACGTCTATGCGACGCCATCTTGGCCATCTTCATCACGTCTTCTCTCGCTTGAGATCTCGCGAAAGCGAGAACTTGACGAAGTTTACAGCGCGTGTTTCAAAATGGCGGACGAGAGTGACGAAAATAAAGAATTTTCTGGATTTTACCGAAAAACTTTGATATTTTAGTGTATCCCACGTATAAGACGCACCCCGTCTACAGGCCAAAATTCTGGGTATCAAAAGTGCGTCTTATACACGAGTATATACGGTACTGATTCCAACCCATTCTTGGCTACTACAAGTTCATAACACTCTACAAGATCTACGCATATACTTACTAAGGGGAGATGTAACACTTGACGTCTGCACCCTAGTGGCTCCACCTGTAGTATTTTGCAACAATGCCAAAGCAGCAGACTTGGCCTGAGGACTCGATGACACCTGTAGGGGTGATTTCGTAATTGGAGACCCTGATGCCGTTGAGACAGATTTGGAGGGCTGCAAAAAAAGAACGTATGGTTATTAAGATAAAATGGTAATTCCACATTTCAACTAATAGCTTAACTGGCAATGTATATCTGTTCTGAACTTCAATTTGATTAAAATTAAATGGCGGTAAGGCCTATCATGAGAGCGTCATTGATGTGGAAAAAAAAGGAATTTAATTTAGCCAGCCTCAATATCCTGAGTCTCACTGACTGAATAAACCTTTGGCGTTTTCGGAAAAGTTGCACGGGTAACTTGTGTGGCACGGGTAAAGGGGATTTGTTACCGAAAACAGCAGACTCGACCTTTGTGTTTCCCGGAAGGTGAAAATCCTAATGTCAATTCTCGCACCTAGTGCTTCCAGCTATTGCCCAATATTGGAAAGTATGAGGTTTGTGAGGTTTTGTACCACAGGACAAACTGGTTATCGTTCCTGGTTGTAAATCCTTACATCTCGCTGGAAATTTTTAAAGAAAGGTCCAAATTTCTGGTTTGGAAGTAGTAACTTGACTCCAGACCATTCTAGGGAAATTTGTCGTATTTAATCAAATTGCCTGGAAAATCACTTTTTTCTAGTCCTGACCGTATTACTCATGCAACCTTCCTGAAAACGCCCGTTATATCCAGTATATTATTGCCTCTTACCGGCGTGCTAGGACTAGTAGCTTTGCTCCCAGAGGGCAGCACCGTCTTGGTGGAAGCTATGGTTGCCCGTGGCGACAGTTGGGTGGTGATTCTTGGGCTGGTGGCTCCGTTCCTTGCTGTTGAGGTGATGCTTTGTGAATTGGATGCTTCTATCATCATGATGGATTCTGAGACCGTAGGTACGGAGGATGAGGGAGAAGATGAGGGGAGGGTGGGGGTGGAGGAGTCCTTTCCTTTCTGTAATGAGAAATCACAAAGTTCTAAGTTGGGGTAGGAGGGTGATAAGTCTTTACATCTCGGGTTTTTGCACTAATTTGGCGCAATAAGATGAGCAGGAATCATGGTAATATGCGAGGTGCACTTTTGGTGCAGGATCTAACATAATGCCCAACATTGGTTGCCTGGGCAGGGAATTGATGCATGGATGGATGATTGGGACTTTACGTCCTATATTTACGCATTTGGTAGGCTAATTAGGACAGGAGGAGGGCAGTGTCCTTAGGACACCGTAATGAAGAAAAGAATAATTGAGACAGCCATCCAACATAGGCCCAGGTGACCCACCGTCAGACCTGGCAAGAGCTGGATTCGGACCTGGGACCTAGTGATTGGCAGTCCAGCATGTTACCACTGAGCTAACCCCCAAATGCATTTGTGAAACTTGACAATTGACACAACAAGCAACTCATGGAGAAGAAAGCAAAAGAACCATACCTTGGGAGGTTTTGTGCGCTGTAATGATTTCTTTGCTTTTGCCGCAGCTCCTTGGGCTTGGTGGATTTTTTCTGAAGTGAAAAGAAGCAAAATTTATTATCAATTCCAATTTCCAATTTAGAAAGAATAGAGAAGGATCTAAGAGTTATCACTTTTGACAAAAGAATGTCGTGATTCGGAACAGGGGGGTCGGAACAGGGGGGGGGGGGCAAATGCCCCTCTTGCCAAGGGGGGCAGGGGGGCAAGGGTGCCCTTTAGATCTTAAAGAAAAATACACTATAAGGCCTTATTTTACTAATTTTAGGCACAAATTAGTAAGTATATAATGAACTTATTATTGACTCTCTATTTAAATTTTGTCACGTGAAATTGGTGCGAATATGATTTGCTCTAATTCGTCTGACCGCCCCTGCTGCCCGCGATTCCTTCCGGCACCCCTGATTCGGAATAAGGACCACCTCGATATTAAGACTGTTTTGACAAGTCCAATGGTTGGTCTTATTTCTGAGGTTCAACTGCATATGATGCACACTACTACTCTACTATACTGAACAGCAAAGGAGAGTTTATCAAAAACATAACACATTCAAAGGGCATTTGATTACTTTCCTTGCTAATGTTTAGTATTGCTTCAAAAAATATTTGTTTACATACCAAATTCCACCTCACTGCGATGTCGATGTAGATAGATCCACAATTTGCGGTTGACGTCATATTTGACGCATGGATCTTTCTCGTAATGAAGCCGATCCAGGGCACCACTCACCACTGTGTTGATCTGAAAATAACATATTTTAGAACTTGAGGGGGTGGTTAATACCCAAATTTCATACAACCAAATTCCCACAAGGTCATTCAGATAATTCTTTAATGCTAAATTGCCATTTGAATACAGGAATAAACTGGTGAATGACTGAATATGCCAGTTACGAAGAAATTTATCAAAGAAGGCAAAAGGAAAGAACAATTCACCTCCTGGGAGCGTGAGAAATTTTTCAAATTATAAGTTTCCATCATATTTTTACATTTAACCTAATTTAAGGCAAGATAACAATAAGCCCAGTTAGCTCAAGTTAGTAGCGCACTCGCCTCACAAGCGAGGGACCCGGGTTCAATCGCCAGGCTAGCCATCATTCCACGGCATTGTCGTTCGCATTATTGGAGGTGCCGTGGGCCAAGCTGTAAATAAGTCTCTGACTTACCCACGTTAAGTAACATCTACCTTTACCTTTACTTTTACCTAAAACAAGACTTTTTGAGAGATTTAAAAGATGGCGATTTGCGCTTAGCTAATGGATCGGCTCAGTATGGATAATTACTAGTCTGGTTTCCTGCCCAAATCGCCGCTAGGGCTGATCTAGGGTCAGGCGTTGGGTAATTCACCTGTCAGAATTCTGACAGGTAATCGGAAGTAACGTTCACGCATGGCCGACCTAGTTTTAGAGGCTATGAACTTGACACAATTATGCAGTCCACCATGTTTACAGAAAGCAGGAAGATTGTAATTTGGAAGTCGCTGGAATTTGCTGTTTATAATGGATTTCAGGAAGTTTGTCAACACTCACTGGATGTCATATTATGCTAAACAAGTTCCGGAACGTCTATGCACAGGATTGGGCTCTGTTGTGTTGTGTTTGACAACTTTTGGAGGTCCTGAAGTGAAGGCCCAGCAATGCAGCATGTTCCAAGACAGGAGCCATGTGTTGTGATGTGTATTGTACGTGTGTCCATGTAGATAAAATTTCCCAATGATCTTTTATACCCTTTTATTAATTTGTTAATAAGGCCTAGTCATATATGTTAGGCATATCACTTCCAGTATTGATTAATTACATATTGATATATATATATGCCCCTGCTTTGTTTATTTCATTGGCAATCATTGCACCAAAATAATGGATTTACAAAATATGTGTATAATATGTAAAATATAATAGACGTAAAGTAAATAATATTATGTAGGGCCTAAAAGAAATGATTGAACCTGCCCCTTAACGTGGGCAGCCTATGATTGCCCAATGAATAAAGTCCCCATCTGGAGTGGATGGAACAATTATTTCCAATTGAGCCCAATTAAGGCACGAGTCAGTTACCTATCTATGCCATTCTTTGGCAAATCAGCAAACATATATAAATAAATCTGGAAATATTTGTAGTCCCACTTTCAAGGAAAAAAAAAACCCCTGGTTATTGTAGGGGCGAAATAGTACCTGAATGGACTGCATGTAATTACTTTTCTGCAATGGGCCTACACCTGTTCTGTCTGTGTGCATGTTTCTTGGATTTTCTTTTTGATGATGTGCAATAAAAATAAAGAATAAAATTCAAAATATAGCATCACTGAAGACTGAGGATCGACATGGATTTTGGAAGAGCTTCAGCTGTCGCAGTGCCTACTTTCCAGATATTTAATCACTTTTGGTCTACATTTGCCATTGTCATCCAAGGATTGGAGCCAGCATAATAAATATTATTTTGAGAAAGCAAATGCATGTATTTTCTTGTAGAACAGGTACAATAAATTAAGCTCCTCACAAGACTTTGGCAAAGGTAGGTTGCACATGTTTCAACTAATTTTAAGATAAGGCTAAATCATACAGGCCCATAATTATTAACAGCAGGTAATCACTGGCATTGACTGCCATAGGAATTGGCCTAGGCCTATTAGCCCAGCCGCCTATGAGCTATCAACAAAATGCATATGTGCAAACTGCAGTTCCGGTATAAATGTGTCTATGAAATCTAGTGATTTGGCTAATATGCCCAAATAATGTAATTGTACCTCTGTGGTATAGAAATATTTATCTTCATGCATTTATTCTTGCCAATATAACATCTACCGGGTATATAATGTCTGTGCAGACAGGCTTTTTAAGGGTTAAAACTGATACACACAAATATGGGCCTGTATGCAACATGTGCACCATGAAATAAGCCTAACCCAATAAAATATTTTACTTCAATATTTTCCCTGTTCAACACAAGGCAGAACATTAGTTCTGTAAAATTGTCTCTGTAAGGGACTCATTAATATTCATGATTAAGAAATAGCCTCTAATCATTGACCCAGTTGGTGGCGCTTCTGTTGTGACCTGGTTCACTTTTCATCCAATGGCACTGCTTGGCAGCCATTTTGCAGTCCTGCTTCATTCAGCCAATCAGATCACAGAAATCAGTGCCCATCCCCTGACTCAGCATTCACTGATCAGGGCACCAGACTAGGATAATTACCTGATGATCAGAGACACCTGGTGCCAAAAAGTGTGAGTCCTTCAACAGCTCACAGATGTCGCTACGAGTTCCTTCTCCGTTGGGTAACCTGGCGGCAGCATCTCGAACTATAATGTGCAACAATAATATTCATTTCCATCTTTCAAAATGGCTGATTTGGGCTTTATGCATTTTAGCAGGTTCATAAGGAAAGGAGGAGGACGTGGAGCAGAATAACCGAAGTGTAGACATCTTCAGGATAACATGTAGAAGTTAAAGTTAGTTAGCTCACATATTTAATAGACTGTCTATGGATAGATTTCAGACATATTTTACACATACCAGTTGAAAAATTGCCCTAATTGCTCCTCTAATGGCAATGTATGAAGTTTATTTCCTTGAAAAATGTAAACAAATAGTTTTTCATGCCGTGAAAAAGCCCTGCTTTGTTTACATTTTGAGCAATGCAGGGCTCTCCTTAAGTAATTTAAGGCTTTACAATCAATTAAACTCATTTAATTTTGGAAAACACGCAACTGTAGTTTGGAAGTGTTTAGTATACTTAAAATCTATCAATTTATGATCTATAACAACAAGTTGAATTTTACACATAATCAGCAGACTTACTGCCAGTTTAATACAGTTGAACTTAGGCCTATAAATAGACATTTCTATGACTTCTATCAAACTACAGAATATAGACTGAAGTATCTTCAACTGACCTAACGTCAAGATGGTAACATAAGACGGTCTCTCCTTGATCAGCAGAGCGTGGTCCCGCGCTTTGTTAATGGTGGTCTCTTTGCTGTACACTCCTTTTACGGGGCCTACGACAGATTCATAGCCGTGCATCTTGTACGTGAACGCCTTGTGGGGACTTTCAAATCTCATCTGTTCCTGCTCTCGGAATTCATATTTCTCCTCTGCTGATGAAGTCTGGACGACGTACTTAGTACGGCTGCAAAGAGATGGAATTTCATAAGTTAGGGATGGATGGATGTTTGGGGCTTTACATCCTGTATTTATGCACTTGGTCGGCTAATTAGGACAGGAGGATGACATGGTAATGAGGCGAAGGATTTCATAAGTTAGGGAAGACATGATAGAAATTCACATAACACCATTCACTATTAATCTTTTGAAAATTCAGATTCAGTACATCAATCTCAAATGTATGACTCAACAGGGCCCCTTTTTGAGGTGGGCTCTTTTTATTTTCAGTTTACAAGAAAACAAAATTTTCCTTTAAATAGTTAGAATTAGAGAAACCAAGATATTTCGGCTCAAGTTAAGAATCCAACAAGTAGTGGCCTCCCCCAACTGTATAAGTGGTAGGATTGGTTGAAAAGGTGTGAACAACTGTGAATAAGCCAATCCAGTGGCTTATTCAGTCCAGGGAGGATGGATGGATGATTGGAGCTTTACGTCCTGTATTTTTGCACTTGCTAGGCTAATTAGGACAGGAGGAGGACACGGCAATGAGGTGAAGGATGATTGAAACAGCTGTCCAACATAGGCCCAGGTGACCAGGCAAGAGCTGGATTTGAACCCTGGACCCAGCGATTGGCAGCCCAGCACGCTACCGCTAGACCAACCCTCCCCCTCAGTCCAGGGAGGTCACTAACAGTTGGATACTTAACTTGAGGCGATATTTGCCTAACAAATAAAACTTGATATAGAGGTCAATCGATAAGGAGTGATCATGTTTGCATTTAAAGACCCACCAGTACTGGCTACCTAGAGACATTCTATCTACCAAGCATAGACAAAAAAAGTTGTCTAATCTGTATGGACGGATGGATGATTGGGGCTTTATGTCCTGTATTTATGCACTTGACAGGCTAACTAGGACAGGAGAAGGACATGACAATAAGGCGAAGGATGATTGAAACTGCTATCCAACATAGGCCCAGGTGATCTGGCAAGAGCCGGATTCGAACCTTCGACCCAGCGATTGGCAACCTTGTATGTTTGTTTGTTTGTAAATTTATTAATAGGCTCCAGAAAAAGCCGAGGCTGATCTAGCTGGGGCCTTTGATGCCAAAAGATATGTATACATAAAAAATTCTAAATGAAGTATGATATATAACAATAAATATAAGATTTAGTATTGGATTTTAAAAAAAGAAAAAAGATAGTATTAATGACAATATTGAAATACGGTTAGGTGACGCAACTCTTTACTTTGGCAATGTTGTTTATTCTATTTTAATATTTATTTTTAATGTTTTGTTGTTTTTTTGTAACATGCTAATGATTCACTCTTTCCTCAGTAGTTTTTGATATAGTGGCAGTGCACAGTTTTTTTGAAAGATTGTATTGATTGATTGGTCAGGTCTTCATTCAACTCCATCAACAAGGCATTCCATATTTCACTTCCTTTATAGCTTATTTTGTTTTTAGCTTGTTGGGTTTTAACTCTATCTACATGCAATAATTTTGATTAACGTGTTTCTCTATTATTTATTTCCTCATTCCTCTTGAAATAGTCATCGAACACTCTAGGCAACAGCTTCTTCCTTTGTTTATGAACAAATTGGGCAACAGTGAGCTTATACAAATCTCTGACACTAAGTAAATTGTTTTGGGAAAGTATTTGGTTTGTAGGTGTAAGGAAATCCAGTCCAAGTAGCATCTTTATTGCTTTATTTTGAAGTACTTGTACTCTTTTGAGGGAAGTTTTGCTCGCTGTTCCGTATATTTGAACTCCATACTTAATTTTAGAGTGTACATATGCAGAGTAAAGTTTAATTTTATCATTTCTAGGCATCCATTTTCTCATGATTTGGAAAGATTTTATTGTTTTAATAGGTTTTGTTCAAGTTAGTGGATAGGTTTGTCCCAGGTTAGCTTATCATCTAGTCTAAGGCCCAAATATGTGACATTTGTTGATCTTTTCAACAAAGTATTGTTCAACAGAAGGCTATTGAGAATCGGTGGAAGGGTTCTATTTTTCCGGTGGAATATCATGTATTGTGTTTTTTCAGAATTCATTAGAAGTTTGTTGTCATAAAACCAAGTGTTTATCTTTTTTAGTTCTGATTCAATGTCCCTTTTCAAGGTTTCAGGATTTTCATTTGCCATAAAAATATTGGTATCATCTGCAAATAGTCTAATATCTGCCTTTGTGCATCTGTGAATGTCATTAATGTATATTAAGAATAATACTGGTCCTAGAACCGACCCTTGTGGCACTCCACATGTAATCGTCTTGCTTTCTGATTTTGTCTGATCTAACTGTACAAACTGACACCTATTTCTCAGATAACTGCAAAAGAAGTCATGTGCATTCCCTCTAATTCCATTGTGATGCATCTTATTAAGCAGAATATCATGGTTTACCAAGTCAAACGCCTTGGATAGATCTATGTACAAGCCAAGTGTATAAAGATTGTCGTCTATGTTTTGCCTAATTTTATCAATGATTTCTATTAATGCTAGTTCTGTGGAATAATTCTCTCGAAAGCCATATTGGTGTGGATAAAAGAAATTTTGTTTGTTAAGGAAATTGACGAGTCTGGTATGCACTGTCTTTTCAAATACTTTATTTATGCTGGAGAGCAGGCTTATTGGTCTGTAGTTATTAGCATCTTTAGGGTCATTTTTTTTAAACAGTGGGATAACTTTAGCCCTTTTTAGTTGATGTGGATATTCGCCTTTGCTAAATGATAAGTTTATTATATGGCACTAGAGTGGTGACAGTATGTCGTTGAGAGCTTTAATATTTTTAGGGTGGATGTTATCCGGTCCCATTGCCTTATTGCCACTGAGTTTGCTAATAGTTTTTTTTACTTCCTCGATGCTAACTGGACTCAGGAATATACTACTTAAGATTCTGTCTCCAAGATATCTTCTGTATTCAGTTGAATCCGGTAAGTCACCAGCAAGCTTAGCTGCTATTGTGGTAAAGTGGACATTGAAGGCATTGGCTATGTCGTCTTCTGTTTGCAGTTTGTTACCTTCAAACTCCAGTGATTGGATTTTAGTGGACTTACGACTTTTACTTGGATTGACTATCGGGCCAAATATTTTCCAAAATGCGTGAAGATTTTTCTTGTTTTCGCTTATTAAGTTGTTATAAAACATAGATTCTGCCTGTCTTAGACATTTTGTAAGCATATTTTTGTACTTTTTGTACTTAAGTTTATTATTTTCGTTTGGTGTGCGTAAGTAATTCTTATATAGTGTATTTTTCACTGATATGCTTTTTCTTAGGCAGCTTGTCATCCATTTCTTATCTTTTGATCTTTTTCTGGATAGTCTTTTTAACGGAAAACAGTCTTCGAAATGTTTTTTGTATTTTTCTATTAGTACATCTAGGGCATGCGTAGGACGGCTGGCATTGTACAGGTCTTGCCAGTTCTCTTTGGCAATTCCCATTTGAAATTTCTTGCAGTTTTTGTCCCCAAATATTCTTATATATGGTCTATCTTTGGATGTTTTGATAGTACCTTGTCCGTAACTTAATAGCAAGAAATTTGGTAAGTGGTCAGATATGTCAGAGTAAATATTGCCACAGCATTTTTTGTCATTCAGGGTATTTATTGTTGTTCGGAACTATTATGTGATCTATAAGCGTTGCTGTGCTATCTGTAATACGTGTTGGCAGGGTTATTTGTGGTATGTAGTTTTGTACCATAACAGCATTAATAAATTTTGATGTGGGGCTATGAGTCTCCAGTTTGAGTGCATCAATATTTAGGTCACCGCAAATAATGCATCGGGAATTTTCATGAGAAATTTGCACTAATCTGCTCTCTAAATCCTTTGTAAACTCATTAATATTACTTGCTGGATGTCGGTATACACAACCTATAATTATTCTTTCATTATCCTTGTTCAGTTCAATCCAAATATTTTCATAGTTTGGATTTATCATTTCTAGGTCACTTCTTACATTGTAATTAATCTCCTTCTTTATTAGTAAAGCTGCACCTCCAAAGTTAGAGTCTGGCAGTTTGTATGCAATGTCATAATCATTAAATAGAGCTGCTCGATTGCCTATGTTCTTTTTACCTATTTCAGTCAGGGCTATGATGTCAAAATCTTTATCAATTGAGGTCAAAAGAGCTATTAACTCATTGCTGTGTTTATCGAGACTTCTTATATTCAAGTGTAATAGGCACTAGACTGACCCTCCTCCCCTTAAATCAGTACCAATTCAAATATTTGTTCCACTTACGATCTGGGAGGCAACGGAGATGCATTTCCCTGCTCTGCGGCCTCAGTAGCCATGTCTGACTTGTGTTGCATCCAGTGAGCGAACAAGGGCGTGAGGGCATCATCCGAGTCACGTCCTTTGGCAATCCACTTCCATTGCTGCGCCCTCTCTTTGTAGTCCAAGAGGGGGATGAAATTGTCGATGCTCAGACCTGCAAAGAGAACAGTATCTATTTATTCATTTAAGAATATATTTATATAATGTCCACTCAAGTGTATATTTAACACATACATATTACATTGGTCACAGCGGCTCTGGGCTGTGAAGGCTCAGGAGCCATCTATTGTCATCCTGGAGCCATCATTTTCAAAAATGTATCAAACAGCATACCGTACATACTCGTATATAAGACGCACTTTTGATACCGAGATTTTTGACCTATAAAACGGGCACGTCTCATACGCGGAATATAATAAAATATCAAAGTTTTTTGGTAAAATCCGGAAAATTCTTTATTTTCGTCACTGTCATCCGCCATTTTGAAACAAGCGCCGTCAACTTCGCCAAGTTCTCACTTTCGCGAGAACTCAAGCGAGAGAAGACGTGATGAAGACGACCATCATGGCGGCGCATAGATGTAAACAATGTGGATTCGAGTTGATTTCTTGAACTTTTAGCTTACGTAGAAGGTAAATTTACCCAAATAAGTGCCATTTTTGATGGAATTCAACCATTCAATCGTCCGCCATGTATTGTTTTGGCGCCAGTCAAATTTAATGCGACTTATACACGGGTTTCACTGGGAGGGGGGTTTTTGGGTCTCAAAGAAGGGGTGCGTCTTATACACGGGGGCGACTTATATCAGAGTATATACGGTAGTTTCACAAATTACCATGGTATCTTCAAAGTAAATTACACAATTGCAAATTGTCATTATGATTACACCTTGGATAACTGATCATTTGCTTGCACAGATATGTGAAGCTAAATTGCAATTAGCATGGCCCTTGTACACTCATTGTAATCAAGGTTCTCACCCTCTTGGCTTCAATTGGATTGGACTTCACCTGTTCAAATAACTGATAGCTGTCGGAGCTTCTGGAGCTGTTGGTGGCTCCAGAGAGGTCTAGGCTCTGGAGCCATTCACAATTTCTCTGGCTCAAAAGTGCCTGAGCGCCGGGAAATTTCTACCTCTGCGTATTTGATAGGCTAATTATTAGGGCAGAAGGTGGACATGGCAATGAGAAGAAGGACAACTGAAAATTTGAAACAGCCGTCAAACACAGGCCCAGGAAACCCTCTGGATTCGAACCCAGGACCCAGCGATTGGCAGCCAAGCACTCTACCATACCACTAGGCCAAGCCACCACCCGTGAAGACAACAACATTACATACACTGCTTACCAATGACATCCCCAGACAGGAATTTAAGAGCGGAGCAGACCAGATCACTCCACAGAGGATGGGTCACCGCCCAGGGGTTGAGGGACGGACCGGGAGACTCCTGCCATTCTCGCACTTTTTCCTCCAGCTGAAATATGCAAAAAGAAAAAGATAAGAATTAAGCTGGGATTCATTGATGATTGAGGCTTTATGTCCTGTATTTATGCACATGGTAGGCTGATTATAACAGGAGGAGGACACATGATGAGGTGAGAGTTGGTAGAAACTGCTGTCAAATATAGGAGTAGGACTCCAGGTGTATTTAATAACTCCTTTGTCATCCCACTCCTTTGTCATCCCACTCCTTTGTCAAGTTCAAATTTGAGGTTTTTTTATGGTGAAAAACGCTGAAATCTGCAATTTCTTCTACCAAATTTAGCGGTCAAAATCCGCAAATCACTGTAACTAACTTTGCGGCTTACAATATCATCTCGAAAACAATGAAGATGTGAAGAAATGGAACACGTTTTGATTCAGTTTTGGTAGAACTGTAAATTCAAGGCTTATTCCAGGTTTTTGGTTGAAATATCCAATTTCCTCGGCTTATTAAAACACAACTCATTTTTCCTAATTGGCGAGGGAACCCTGAAAAACAAATACCACAGCTTGTCATAGTTCTATACAAACCTTCAAAGTGGAGGTTTTTTGCTCTGGCTCCTCGATGATGAACTCCCTCAAAAGGCTGAAGAACGATTGATAAGGTTTGCTGTTTGCCTCTGCCCTTGAAAATGCTTGCAACCTCTTCATTTCCGCATCTTCCTCATCCTCTTCAAAACTCGCCGCTGTTCCATCAGTCGCGTTGTCCTCCTGCGGCAGGTCTCTGGCTTTGTCTGGTAGATCTTCTGTACTCACTCCCTCCTCTTCCAGCTGTGAGAGAATTGAATAATATTATGTAGAGGTAGGTACAACTTTTTAAAAGTGATTTTAGACTTTTTTGTTCACTCCATTAGTCCATATATCACTTCCTTCCAAAATGAATCAACTGATTGTTGCTAATTGAAAGTGGTGGTCGTCAGTTTAGCATGGGCTAATGCATCTTCCGTGTGAGAATTCTATATTTGTGACCTGCTCCACCAAAATGAGTTCAAAGTAGGCATACCGTATTTTCCAGAAATGAGCAAAATGTATCAAAAGGTCACGTTTTGATGATTTTTTGCTGTTGGTATCACGTTTTAGCTAAAGTAATGTGCTTTGATTATTTATGACCATCTTAACCAAAAACTGATTTTAAATTATCTAAATTGAGTGTCTTTATTGATTTTCCTAGTTCTTTCATTGCAGTGGCAGGAAATTCAAATGCCATTTTCTCAAAGTTCGATGTTTTGTATCATCAATGTTTGAGGTGCCATATCTTTGGATTGGATGGACATATCAAAACAAATGAAACATCATTTTAAAGCCAAATTCCAGTAGAACAAAGTCATTTTCACAACTGAATATGATAGCAGGCCGACTTTGAACCCATTTTGGTGGAGCAGGTCACATTTTACAAATTAGCCACAAATGTACGGATTTAATGAAAAGCAGGACTGTTTCAGCTAACGAAATTTCAGTCGTAGGAAGAGCACTGATAGATTTTTGATTTTTGTCAACTAGCTGGTAATCAGTCATGTGTCACCTAGTTGAATTGTCACCTATTTGACTTTTTGCTTCATCTTATAGCATGAATCACAAACGTCACATAAATAACTTCTGTTTAGGCCATAAGTCAATTCTCTTAGTCCTAGATTAGGCAAAACATCTTTAAATTAAATTAATTTTGAAAAAAATTCAAAAACAAAACCCATACCTCATCCTCTATGTCATCATCAACTGTCACTTGGGGCGTCTTGACCTCTTCTTCTTCCTTCACTTTCACTTTCTTCTTTTTAGTTTCACTCTTTTCTACTTTCACTTTCTTTTTCGTAGCACCGGGCGAACCTGAAACAATACTCCCAAATGAGATGGACGGATTGGGCTTTAGTGACGGTTCTAACCTGTAGTAATGCGCTCAATATATAAGTTACTTTGCCTCTTCGAGCAGGAAGACAACATAGCAATGAAGCAATGAACAATTGAAACTGCTGTCCTACATAAATGTTATCCTGCAACAGCTGGAATCCAACCTAGGACCAAAGATTCAGTGATAAGAAGGCCAGAACCTACCAACTGAGCTAACCCCCCCCCCCCCACTAACTCTTTGACAAGGAAAATTCGAAATGGAAGTAAATTGGTGATTAAACAAATGAAGATAAAGTGTGCACTTGCCACCTAAGATTTTCAACATTGTCGTAGGATAAAGAGTCAATGAAAAGATATAGGTGCTATGCCATGTTATGTGAATATCGAGACCAGCAACTGTAGCACTGTAACAGTCACATAATGGATGGATGGATGATTGGGGCTTTACGTCCTGTATTAATGCACTGGGTAGGCTAATTAGGACAGGGGGAGGACACGGCAATGAGGCGAATGATGACTGAAGCAGCCGTCCAACATGGGCCCAGGTGACCCGGAAAGGGCTGGATTCGAACCCTGGACCCAGCAATTGGCAACCCAGCACGCTACCAACCCTCCCCCCCTCCAACAGTCACATGGCACAACACAAAGTAGAATAGACTAAAAAGCCCCCTACCTGTCGGCAACTTTGCGGCCAACTTCTTGAAATATTGCGTCCTCGAGAGTACGTCGTGAAACGAGATTCCTTTCGTATCCAGATCTGGCAATACCTCTCCGTTCCATCTCCTCTTACGGTGATTGCGGACCATTTCTTTCAAACTTGTGTCTGTAAAAACTGTGGGACTCCTAGGCTTCTCTGGACCTAGAAAAAAAAAGATTTGATTCATTAAATGTATCGATAGTTTCGATATCCTTTCACGAACCACGAGATATGACAAAGTCCAAGCTTCATTGTTCAGTTTTTCATAAAAAACGTCAACCACATGTGTCATTTTTAAAAGCTTTGATTTACACAATGTGTATTCTACTGGATTTCATACAATATATCGCAGTATATATACTAAATCCATGGAAATATTGTATTCGATACTTGCTGTATTGTATGGATACAATTTGATTCGGACAATTTTACAGATGCGTTGATTTGGTCATATCGAGGACAGTGCTACTGACAACGACCTCCGTTCAGTTACTTGTCTAAGAAAATTTTTTATCTTATTTCCCCTCCTCTCAATATACAAATATTCTCCAGCATAAACATTACAGACTTGACATCGGATAGTATCCCCTTACCTGACTCCCCATTGAACTGAGGACGTGTGGAGAACGTTGCCAGCATATTTTTGCAAGTTATTTCCTCATCTGCGGGATCTGGGGACAGAGGTCCAATCATGGATTTCACGTCATTGTTCCAGTCTGTGGAAAAAGATCAATAAAACATGCATCACAAAAACAATACTGCAATATATATATCATGTAAAAACTTAACAGAAGGCTCACTACTACTTTCTTCTTTTGCCATTAACTCCTCACAAACTATGATAAGGCTCAGCATCGATTTCTTTGATTTTAGCTGAATTCTCTGATTTTCCCTACAGCTGGAAATTGCCTGGAATTAAAGGAGGATTCATCTGCATCATGCACACTTCTTCAGCTAATTGAAACTTGGCCAACTTCCACTCAAATGGACAAGAAAGGAGACAAGTTACATCTAAAATCTTATTCCATTTGCAATGTAAGAAAAAATTTGAAAATTAAGAATTTCCAGGCAATTTCATTAGGCCTAAGTCTGACGAAATTTCCTGACTAATCGACCGACTACATCCAAGTAAAAAATTTGGAACTTCCTTCAAATATTTCCAGTGAGATTTAGAAATTTCCAGGTAATGACACGGAAAAATTCCCTACTTTTTCAAGCCATGTCTTTAATACATCTAATATTAAATTTTCAAACAGGGTCTCAGCAACAAAGTCAACTTTGGGAAATACAACACACCACTCTTATGAAATATCTCAAGACAACAATAACGGCTGATAGTCATATAAACTGAAATATCTCTCTCACCATCTTCTTCATCTTCATCCGAAGAACTAAGCGTAGATCCGCAACCCGTTTCAGATTTAACCTCTGACACAATTCTGAAATAACAGAGAAGAGCAATTTCATATACGATAAAGCACATAATTTGCCAAAATTCCAGGTGTGTTGCTTACTGCTTATTAAATAAATACACACTGATGGTTGAAGATTGAAACTTTTTATTCAATTTATGTCCCATAATTGCTTTGCGTCCAAAAAAGTAACAAAATGCTATTAAACACTAAATTTCATATGTTTGCTATTGTCATATTCCACACGTCATTTTGATATCAAAGGTCTCAGAAAGATAAGTTTCGGCTCTTTCTGGAGCCTCATAATAAATTAAGGCCCTACAAAGAAATATTTAAAAAATAAATAAACCCTGCCAAAATTGCACACACTAATAATAATAGAGCATAACATTCTATTCAAACTGCCTATTAAAAATCGATTAGCGCTTACTTAGAATATCTATCACGGACTCGTTTCTTGATGCTCTTTTGCGCGGAAGGAGGTTGAAACTGGGTCATCTCCATTTTGACCTCTTTCTTGATTGGCTGGCCGCTGTACACTGCGGACAATAATTTCTGAAAGAAATATCAAATACACAATGAAGTCTCTATTACTACCCAATTGTATTCAAGCAAGCAGGCCTAGGGCTATGCATAATACATAATTTGATTAGACGACATGATCATTTTCAGTACAATCAAATTATAAGATTTAAAGTTAAAATCGAAGATATTAAATATTTTGATAGTGTTCCAGACCTTTTGGGAGTTGCATTTTGAAAGGTTGGAGGAGTTGCTAGTTGTGCTTTGAAGATTGGGGGAGTGGTAATTGTAATTGAAAGGCTGGGGGTGTTGAACTTTGAAATGATGGAGAAGTCGGATGGATGGATGATTGGGGCTTTAGGTCCTGTATTTTTGCACTTTGGTGGGCTAATTAGGACAGGAGGAGGACACGGCAATGAGGCGAAGGATGATTGAAACAGTCATCCAACATAGGCGGCTAAGGCCCATCTGACCTGACAAGAGCTGGATTCGAACCCTGGACCCCCTCCCCCCTGGAGAAGTCGGAGTAGTATTTGAAGGGTTGGAGGAGTCCAGGGTCGGAGTTGTATTTTAAAAGGAGTCTAAAGGACAACATACCTCTCTGTTAAGAAGCAGATCTTGAAGAAGGTTTGTGTAATAGACCTGTTGTTGATACCTGTATTCCTTTTGCTTGGCTTTTCTGTACAGTTTCGAGTATTTTGCGATATCGGGTGAAAACCAGCCCTCTGCAACATCAAAACACAATACATCACTTTACAAGTTTGCAAACAAAGACCACAGAAAAAAAATCAAAAATAGCACCCCTCTGCACAGTCACATGATGACAGACTGACATCAATATCAAAACCACACAAAAAAGATAAGAAGTTAAATGAGACAAGTCTGCTGAGGGCTATTCCATTTAAAAACCTGGGGGTGGGGTGGTCAGGTTACATTTTTGACCCCCCTCATGCATCTAAAGTGAATTATTTTCTACCCCCCCATGCCTTAAATGCTAATTTTTTACCCACCCCACATGCATCAAATAAAAATTTTATTATTACAATGCGTAAGCCTTCGTGGAGCGATAATGCACCCCCATACATCTAAAGCGATTTCTTTTGCATCCCACCATACATCTGAAGCGAATTTCCGTCGATTCCTACATCCATCTTACGAAAAACAAATCAACCTGACCACCCCCCTCCCAGGTTTTTAAATGGAATAGCCCTGAGGGATCCATATATTCCATAGCAACGGAGAAAGTTGTATTAATTTTGCGTCTTATATAGATATGGCAAAGTGCAGTCCTCTAAGCCCAGTTCTGGGTGCTCACTGGGTTCAAACCCATGCAAGCAAATAGACCTTCAGTGCAGCAAACCTAGCCTCAACGCTCAGACTTCTCAAACACCCAGCTGCTTAATAGTCATGACATAAAGTTTAACATGAATATCAAAGTACCTTTTAATCTTTCATGGAACTGATCCAGCGGGGTTCCAAAGTTGAAGTTCTGACCAGAGAAGAGTTTCCTTGAAAAAAGGGAAGACAAAATCGGCATGTATTTTTTACAAGGTTATGGAACACAGGTGAAGACGGATGGATGGATGATTGGGGCTTTACGTCCTATATCCATGCCCTTAGGCCACACATAATATATCTTTAGCTTCTCGGATCCTCTCAAGGCACTTTTTTCTAAGGTCGGTCAGTAGGACAAAAAAAAAAATTTTTTTTTTCACTTTTTTTTTCCATCGGCAGGAAATCTATTGTGTCGGCGGGTCCGCGAAGCTAAGAATCAATTATGTGTGGCCTTAGTAGGCTAATTAAGGAACACGGGTGAATAAATGGACAAATAAAAGACATTTATAAAACTTCAGTTATATAAATATAGAAATTATTCATCATACCTCAGTGTTTCCTGTTTTTGCAGAACATCGTTTTGAGGAAATGTTGGGAGATATTTCTGAAATAATTGCATCAAGAATTAATATAATGGCAAAATACATGAACAATATTCAGCAGTAATGAACCTTACAATCACAAACCTAATATTACACAGAAAATCACCATCATGTTTTTGTATTTTGCTGCACTCGCCGGGCCATTATACACACAGCCCAGGAGCTGGATATATAGGATCTTCCTGCATCCAGTAATAAACTAAACTAAACATGTTATCAAACTGAACTGTATCAGTACAATAAGAGGACCACAAAATTTCTGTAAAATTGGGCAATTTCAATTTAATAGTAATATTATAGTATGTATGCATAGTATGTACACAAAGCAATACTTACAAGGAGGTGTTTTCTTTGAGAGTCGTTCAACACAGTTTGCCAAGTATGCTGACTCAAGACCGTTTTGAAGACATCAGGCTGCAAAAATAAGACAGACAGTAGATGGTTATTATAAAACATTTGTTCCACAGGGGGCTACTGATGAATGGACGGATGATTGAGGCTTTACATCCTGTCTTTATGCACTTGGTAGGTTAATAAGGACAGGAGCAAGACACGGCAATGAGGCCAAGGATGATTGAAACAGCCGTCCAACATATAGGCCAAGGTAACCAGCCAAGAGCTGGATTTGAACTCTGGACCCAGCAATTGGCAGCCCAGCATGCCACCACTGAGCTAACCCTCCCCTATCACCGGCAATGAGACAAAGGATGATTGAAACTGCTATCCAATAAATGGGCCCAGGTGACCTGGCAAAAGTTGGATTTGAACCCTAGACTCAGCCATTGTCAGCCCAGCACGCTACCTCTGAAAATATCCTCAGTGAAAACAGACGAAACAATAGTACGAATACATAACAATGATAGAATAGGTCAATATATTGTTATCAACTAAATAAATATTATGTAAATGCCAAAGCATGAAGACCGGACCGCCTGAACGCAAAAAAAAATTTTAAAGACTCTAAATTGTAATTATCTAAATTATTTCTCGAAATTCATTTTTGTATTCAGGTTTGTTCAATAAAAAGCTTGGAGAAAAAAAATTAAAAAAAAAAAAAAGTTTCGAGGGAAAATGAAAGTTTTCCTTTTTTTCTAAATTTTTTTTTTTTTGAAAGTATTTTTTTTTAAACATTTTTATTTTTTGGAAAAATATTTATTTTTCAAACATTTTCTATTTTTGGAAAATTTGTTTTTCTTTTCTGAACATTTTTTTTTTCTCACATTTTTGGTAGTCACGCGTGACGAGAAAAAAGTGCCAGGACCATATTATGGGATGCCTGAATCACTTCTTTTGACTGAACCATCTGGTTCACTCCTCGCATGTTTGCCATAAGGGACGAGACACCTCGCTCCGCTCGGTGAGCCGGTGGTTCAGTCCCGTCTATTATGTTATTATCAGAAAACAATCAGTAAACTCAGTTTAACTCACATCTTCGATGAGTGAAATGGGCAGCTGCATCTCCCTGTTGGCCAGCAAGCACTTCTCCATGTTCGCCTGTGGCTTGGGCTGTTCCTTCACGACCAATTCCAACTTGCTCGGTTTCGGGGGCATGATCCGTGGGGTGGCCAGGATCCCGGAAGGACCCGCCTGAGGCTCCCCAAATATCCTCTCCATCTGTAGTCATAAGAAATGTACGGAAAATTAACAAAATGTTCACCTATTTTTTATTAAATCTATCGAATTTAATCATTAACTTAGCTTTTTAAAAGTCAATAAGTTGAAAATTGTTACCATGTTATGTTATACAATATTTGTGAAAATATCAGGTTTTTAAAAATTTTAAATACAGTGATTTAAATCATGATTGAAATCACAGTATAAAATCAAAAAAATCTATCAAAATCAAATAAATCATGATTTTAATGCATCAAAATTGTGATTTAAATCAAGTTTTAAATCGCTTTCATTTAAATCGAACAACAGAAATATTCACTGCCAAACACCAGAATGAGGCTAGATCTGTCTCAGAATGAGGCACAAGTAAAATTTCAAGATTGAGGTACCCACTACCCAGACAAAGTCTGTGTGGATTTCACTATTCAGCTATTCCCTTTGATGGAAACATGTATCTTTTACAGCCTTTTTGACTGTAAAATTCCATCAGCACCAGTATGGGCTATTTTGGAAGCAACACAATCATCATTGAATTATGAGTCATCATCATTATCATCACAAGTTACAACTTACGAGACTTTTCACTTCTAAATGGATGCATGGTTCATGTCAAAAAGAATTTACAAGTAGATCTCTCCACCGAAAACTAGTCTTTTCTCAAGTTTTCTGCCATAATCTGTCCCACCCAAATTTATGTTCAAACCACATTTTTTCTGGTATCGAGGAGTTTGATCAAGTTTTAAACACTTTTTTTAAATAAAAAAATGTCAATGGAGTAAATTCTTACTCATTTTGTGTTACAGGAATTAAACAGCAACAACCCCCATTTTTAGAAAGTAAAGGTGTCGTTGTTAGCTCGGATTTGTGCACATTGAGCCTCCTGTGGATTTGTGCACATTGAGCCTCCTGTGGATTTGTGCACATTGAGCCTCCTGTGGGTTTGTGCACATTGAGCCTCCTGTGGATTTTTGCACATTGAGCCTCCTGTGGATTTGTGCACATTGAGCCTCCTGTTAATTTGTGCACATTTAGCCTCCTGTGGATTTTTGCACATTGAGCCTCCTGTGGATTTGTGCACATTGAGCCTCCTGTGGATTTGTGCACATTGAGCCTCCTGTGGATTTGTGCACATTGAGCCTCCTTTGGATTTGTGCACATTGAGCCTCCTGTTAATTTGTGCACATTTAGCCTCCTGTGGATTTTTGCACATTGAGCATCCTGTGGATTTGTGCACATTGAGCCTCCTGTGGATTTGTGCACATTGAGCATCCTGTGGATTTGTGCACATTGAGCCTCCTGTGGATTTGTGCAAATTGAGCATCCTTTGGATTTGTGCACATTGAGCATCCTTTGGATTTTTGCACATTGAGCCTCCTGTTAATTTGTGCACATTGAGTTTCCTGTGGATTTGTGCACATTGAGCCTCCTGTTAATTTGTGCACATTGAGCCTCCTGTGGATTTGTGCACATTGAGCATCCTGTGGATTTGTGCACATTGAGCCTCCAGTTAATTTGTGCACATTGAGCCTCCTGTGGATTGTTGCACATTAAGCCTCCCTATAATATGTGCACATTGAGCCTCCTGTTACTTTCCCTGAGTGGCCTCCTGTGGATCTGTGCACATTGAGCCTCCTGTTAATTTGTGCACATTGAGCCTCCTGTGGATTTGTGCACAATTGAGCCTCCTGTGGATTTGTGCACATTGAGCCTCCTGTGGATTTGTGCACATTGAGCCTCCTGTGGATTTGTGCACATTTAGCCTCCTGTGGATTTGTGCACATTGAGCCTCCAGTGGATTTGTGCACATTTAGCCTCCTGTGGATTTGTGCACATTGAGCCTCCTGTTAATTTGTGCACATTGAGCCTCCTGAGGATTTGTGCACATTGAGCCTCCTGTTAATTTGTGCACATTTAGCCTCCTGTGGATTTGTGCACATTGAGCCTCCAGTGGATTTGTGCACATTTAGCCTCCTGTGGATTTGTGCACATTGAGCCTCCTGTTAATTTGTGCACATTGAGCCTCCTGAGGATTTGTGCACATTGAGCCTCCTGTTAATTTGTGCACATTTAGCCTCCTTTGGATTTTTGCACATTGAGCCTCCTGTTAATTTGTGCACATTTAGCCTCCTGTGGATTTTTGCACATTGAGCATCCTGTGGATTTGTGCACATTGAGCCTCCTGTGGATTTTTGTACATCTAGCATCCTGTGGATTTGTGCACATTGAGCCTCCTGTGGTGTCAAATGAGAGCCTCAATTGATTGCAATGAGTGAGTGAGGACCATGCTTCGGTTAATTGCAATTTGGCTCCCAAGAGCTCTCTGTAAGGCACCTAAAGGCAATATGCTGTATGATATCCAATAGAAATCTTTGCTACAGATGCCTCTTGAAAAACTTGGAGATTGACATACCAAAGCGCAAACTTTGGTAAATTGCACATTCAGGCTGCACAACTTCTCTTGCCCATCGGGCCAGTGAGTTGTATCGGAATTCCGAAGTTTTTTAAAGCCAAGCTTATTTCCAGTCAATAGATTCCTCCATTCTTAATAATTTCACTTTCACATTGTGTGTACAGACTACAGTTACTAACAATGATTAGGCCTAAAGCCCAATCGCCAAAAATGTGCCCAATTCATAATTTTGAAACACTAGATAACCGATTTAGCTCCATTATCCAACATAGGTCAAGGTGACCCGGCAAGAGAGCCCTGGATTCTAACCCTTGACACAGTGATGGGCAGCCCAGCAATGATGGCAGAATGCTCCCACTAGACCATGTCACCAACCCACGAAGATCCCATGGACTTGAAGCGTGTAATGCTTAAAAAACCTCTGCTTGGCTAGAAAAGTTTTCCTGATGGATGGGTCAATATCATCACAATCCACATCTGCACATGACCACAATCAACATGATCAAGAAATCAGTAGATTTCACAATGAGCACACATCAAAATCAGCAGATATCCTACCTGCCTACTGAACTATGCACCTACCATTTATCAGAGGTCAGCTTTTAGCATTGGAAATGTTCAGTTCTAGTGTCAGAAGATTAACTGTCACTGTCACAGTGTCAGCTGTCATCTAACATGTGACAGTCAGCATGATGGTCAAGCTAACATGAAAATCACCAGGTAAACAAATCAAACGCGATAAAATATCTCTGCTAGACTTTAGGAATAGGCGGTAATGATTCCACAGATATTCGCGATTCGCAAATTGCCCGAAAATGGTGCGAGAATCCAAGTGTGTCATTTCGATACTGACCTGTATTCTGTCAAGAAAGGAAAACGAAGTCTTCAGAAATTGGCAAAATTTGAAGCTTCCATGCCGATTCAAGCCAAAGAAGTTGATGCAAAGTGAAGTTCAGAGTCTTGTACGGGGTTTTTGGTAGTAATCCTACCAAACTACGGCCACTCCGGCTCTACTACTACCTCCAAAAATAGTCTAGACGGAAGAGATTTCCTGCTTACTACTTCACTTTTGTCCTTGGAGGCTGTGCAGACTCGCTCGCCTGGCCTCCCGGAAGTGGCTCGCCATGTTAAGGGCTAAAAATAAACTCGCACCGGATTGGTCGTCGACTAAAAAAATCGAAATAAAAATAACCAATATGTCAATCAATATACCGATATACCGTATCAATTCTCAATATACTGCTGCAACAGTAAAGTGTATAATTAAAATTTTAAAATGCATATTTCACTCCCACATTTGTCCATAATTCGACCAATCACAACACGGCCCGGCCCTTTACCTCCAAGATGGCGAATAATTTGGTAGTGCGTGTTCATCCTGTGGTTTTATTCAGCGTTGTAGATTCCTACGAGCGCCGAAATGAAGATGCGAGAAGAGTAATTGGAACTTTGTTAGGTAGGGTATCTTTTTTTATTTGGATTGATGAAGCTGAAGTCTTTATTAGCGGTTGAAAAGTCACTTCTTTTTCGGCCATGTGACCATCTGTGTTGCAAAACATACGGCGATCGACGACACTCGGGCCTCGGCACTCGCCGACAGAGAAGCGCGCGACATCCGAGAAGGCGACAGTCAAGTGGGCGACATTAAAAAAAACGACAAGTTAAATCGTAGAAAGTAAATCGACAACAAGTCAAGTCGTCGACAAGTCCAATCGTCGATGATTTAAATCGTCAACAGGTCAAATCGTCGACAATTCAGATCGTCGACAAGTTAATTCGGCCAGTTAAATTGGCGTCAATTCCAAATCTTCGACATTCAATTCGCTCGACCGGTCAACACGACAAAACTGTCTAAACTCAATAGTCTAAAGGTCAAAACATGTTATAAATTACGAAATACGGATAAGGCATGCAATGACCGAGATCATTGGGAAGCATAGGTTGCTGCTCAGTCTGTGGCAGTCACTGGAAGGTGCGGTACTTAATTTGTAATACTGAATTCTTTTTACAGGTTCTTATGAAAAGGGAGCTGTGGAGGTCAGCAACTGCTTCACTGTGCCCCACAATGAGTCCGAAGACGAGGTTGCTGTTGATATTGAATTCGCAAAGAACATGTTCGACCTACATCGGAAAGTGAACCCCTCAGAGATAGTCGTTGGATGGTAAGTTCCAAAAAAGAAACTTTAAACTTGAATTTCATCTGAGAAAATCGGTCTCTTTTGAGTCTTTACAATCAGCCAATCAGCTGATCAGAAAAGAACTCACTGAAGTGACGTTTGTAAAAACTTGTCCGATTTCCATTGGCAAAGTCCTTAAGTTACCTACTTTAGTATATACTTATGCCAAGCAAAGACAGCACTAATAGGCTTCGGCCTGTGATTTGATATGCCCTGGGTCGAGGGTTCAAATCCAGCTCTTGCCACATCACCTGGGCCTGTGTTGGATGGCTGTTTCAATCATCCTTCACCTCATTGTCATGTCTTCTTCCTGTCCTAATTAACTTACCAAGTGGATAAATAGAGGATATAAAGCCCCAATCCCCCCATCTGAGTTTTGTTCTGGCGGTAGCGTGCTGGGCTGCCAATCGCTGGGTCCGGGATTCGAATCCAGCTCATGCCACGTCACCTGGGCCTATGTTGGATCGCTGTTTCAATCATCCTTCTCATTGCTGTGTCCTCTTCATCAGTCTTCCTGTCCTAATTAGCGCTGTGTGCATAAATACAGGACGTAAAGCCCCAATCCCCGTCAATTCACCTGAAATAGTCTTTGAATTAATTACTGTTCGCTTTATTTCAAGGTACTCTACCGGAGCAGATGTCACGGAGCATTCCGTCCTCATCCACGAGTACTACTCGAGGGAGTGCAAGGGGCCCATCCATTTGACGGTCGACACTTTGCTCAAGGGAAGCAAGATGGGCATCAAGGCTTACGTCAGGTGGGTGTCGTAACTGTTCCTCAAGCTTTTATTCAATAATATTCACTTAATCAAAGTTATCAGAGAGTGTCTGCCAATCCTGGGAAAGCCTTCTCAATTTCCAGGCCTTGAAAGGCCTGGAAAAACCAGCATTTTGAACGAGAAGGCCTAGAAAATCCTGGAATTTGGTTTGTATGGAAATAAAATGGTGCACTGCTAAATGTTTGGCAATTTCTAGCGATGATATAGGACAAAAGTAGGCATGTCGGGTTCAGAAAAAAAAGTGTGTATTGTATCATTAATTGGTCAGTTCATCAACAAATTGGCCTGGATTTTGGAAAACTTGGTCTGGAAAAGCCTGGAATTTGGTTTCAAAAAAGCAGCAGATACCCTGTATCAAACCGATGTAGTTAATTAAAATTGGGTGTTCTCCTGATCTACTAACCAATCGCCGCCACTCATATTTTAGTTCAAAGTCATTTTCAGTTGCAAAATTGATTAATCTGCCAACATGCACATGGAAAGATAATGTATGACTCACTTGAAAAACTGTAATTGTGATTGCCTCAATTAAACCACCACAGATGTGGAGAATACCATTTAATACAATTATAGTTCTTGTTTTGTTGTCTTAACCTATTTTGCTGTCTCTTTCAGCTCTGCAATCGGAGTGCCAGGAAAAACAACAGGAACAATGTTCACTCCCATTCCTGTTGAAGTCACCTACTATGAGCCGGAGAAAGTTGGAAGTAATTGCAAATTCTTTAATTGCTCTACATTTGGGGCGACCATGCATCCTTATTAGTATTTAGCCAGGCTTATAGATTTATGTTTTAAGAAATCTGGTCAACGAGTTTTTGGGCCTCAAGTCTTGAAAAAGTAATAGTTTTACAAAGTATAGAAATTATTTTATCAATAGGGAACTGGTATGGTTGATATATTAAATGACAAAGGATATTCATACTATATATTAATGTAGATATCAACAATTTTAAACAAATTGTTAAACTAAAATTGTTTGTCCTTGTTTATTCCAGTGAATTTCATCCAAGGTGCTAAGCACAACAACAAACGTAGCGTCTCCATGGTAACCGATTTGAAGAGAATAAACGGTGCTTGTCGAGAAATGCAGGACAGATTGGCCACTGTGACAAAGTACATTGATGACGTCTTGGTAAGTCTTGGCTTCTTCCTTGAGTTTCTTTTGTATTTAATACGCACTTCAGCAAAGACTTCAGTAAATATGTCAAAAAGAGCACCTACAGTTGCGGACTAAAATATTCATACAGCTTATTATTCTGCACATACCTGGTATTTACTCTTGATTCAGGGATGCGAGGAGAAAAAATTCACTTTTAAGTCATTGCCCTAATCAATTGTCATTGTCAAGCACTGCAAACTGAAGCATATCTCTGTTTTCAAGCTCAGAGGGCACACAAACATAAAATTGCAACTTGACAAAAGTATTCATACAGCTCGAACACACTGTGTATAAAGTGCATCAAAAGCTTGAATTTCTATTCTAAATAGTTTGTAACTTTCTGTGGCTTCTTTGGATAACTTCCTTAGAAGTCCTGAGTGCTTTTTTGGGTGTTTTTATCTGTTTTGGCTGACCCATACCACCCTATATCGCTTGTATCATTTTACCATTAAATGTATTTGAAACTTCCGCAAAGATGCTAACCTAGCCAAGCTAAATGCTCACAATAGTGCAAACTCTCATTTGGACTAAAATTAACTTGTGGCATGCAGGTGATGAAAAAGACCTAGGGTAAAAATTGGCCTAGACCCAATGCTATTTCAATGCGCAAAACTTTCAATACTTCGCTAGACATTTGGTACCCATGTCTAAATGTTGTAAAAGCAAATGCAACTTCTTGTAGTTTACATCAGGCACAACCTATGGCATAAAGAAAACTATGATGGACCATTTGAAGAAATGAGGTTATTCTTCATGGACTTATTGCCATCTTTTGAGAAATGTCATATACATTTAATGGTAAAATGATACCAGCGATATAGGGTGTTATGGGTCAACCAACACAGATAAAAACACCCAAAAAAGCATTCAGAACTTCTAAGGAGGTTATCCAAAGAAGCCACAGAAAGTTACAAATTATTTGGAACAGACCTTCAAGCTTTTGATGCACTTTATACCGAGCGTGTTCCAGCTGTATGAATACTTTTGTAATGTTGAAATTTTACGTTTGTGTGCCCCCTGAGCTTGAAAACAGAGATATGCTTCAGTTTGCAGTGCTTGACAATGACAATGGATTAGGGCAATGACTTAAAAGTGAAATTTTTCTCCGCGCATCCTTGCAAATACCCGTTATGTGCAGCATACTCAGCTGTATAAATATTTTTCTCCGCGACTGTACACTGACCAATCACAGCTTTTGCTGTGTGCAGTCAAGTGTGATATTCATGAGATAGTCATGAGATATTCATGAGATATTCAAGACTTCACAGCTTCGCGCATGCGCACTAGTGTTAAAACGATATATTTGAAAACGAAAATGTGAGTCTGACAAACGCGTCCATCGTGGCTAAATCGTAAGTCATACAGGAATCCAAGACCACTTGTTGAAACATGCTGATGTGCATAACTACGCTGAAGCTTTATTATTAGTCCTCAAAAACACTGTGCAAAGATTTGAATCGAAAAGATTTTAGTCAAATATCATTTCGGAAAAATATGGTTTTCAAATTCAATTATATCCCTAGCTGCTGCTGCTGCATGTGATTGAGAATGTGCAGTTTTGCTGATTTATATACACACAGATAGATATATCTCGCACAATCTCTGATTCTTAATCTCATTGTCCCACAGGCCAACAGAGTTACCCCGGACAATAACACTGGTCGCCAATTGATGGATCTGATCAACAGCGTTCCCAAGATTGAAGCCGCTCAGTTCGAGGAGATGTTGAATTCCAATATGAAGGTAAGGCCACACATAATTGATCTTTAGCTTCTCGGATTCGTCTCAAGGCCCTTTTTCTAGGGTCGGTCGGTAGGACAAAAAAAAAAGGTGAACAATTTTTAATGGAGGTGTGTTAACACACCGCCATTTATGTAGTTGGGTGAGAAAGGGGGCTAAGAGAGTGGGTGAGAGAGGCAAACTTTAGGCGGGAAATTCGAAATAGGAGAAGAAAATCTGAAATAACTCATGCACGTTTTAAATTTTCTCCAAATTGCTAAATTCAGCATAACTAGAGATGCAGGCCTGTTATCCTACTCTTAAGACTCTATCTCTTCAACTTTGATGTCACCTCTACTCCTCCATCCCTGCTCTAGCCACTCCCTCTGCATTTTGCATCAAGCTTCGTACTGACATTGCCTTTGAGTGTGGCTAATAAAATGCCAGGAAATCCTCCCTTATTTCTTCCAAATCTACCTTTTCTGCAGCCCTTTTCACGAAATTCGTTCATGCACCTCAGCAACGCCATTTTAACTTGACACTCTCTTTACTTGCACCCACGCCCCCTGCTCTTCTCAGTGAGCCAGTGTATTTCGGAGGGAGGCACAGCCACTAAAGCAACAGCAGCAGCTGGCCTGTGTTGTCTCAAGCATTTTCGCGGGCTTTGGCCAATGCATAGCCCTATCTTCTATCTTCTCTTCTATACAATCTTCTATCTATACAATTAAGATGATGCATCCAGGATTTATAGATCTTAAGTTTTACTGAATGGATCATCTTCCAAATAGCACCATATCTTCCTTGGCCCTGTAAGTCGGAACTCTTCACTTTTCAGGTCCATCCAATCCTTCTACATCTCCTTAATGATATTAATTACATTTTTTGCGCAGCAGACTATCCAACAGGTCAGCCATTCCTATCAAAACACATAGTCGCACTGCAATACCTTCAATGCATTACTGAGGTGCCAGTCTGTCCTTTTTGTCCCACGGGTAATACTTCATCACATGGAAACAATACCATTATAAAGAAAATGCCTATCCAATAACCAAAATACTTCATATATCTAGCATTCTAACTGAAGGCCTATGAATCAAGCCTAAGCTGTCTGTCAAACTAAACTCTGCCCTCCAATCCACGGGCAACTTACTATTTCTATTGACAAGCCACACCAATGACATTCCAAGCACGCTGATCAATCATGACTTCATAATTTTCTTACACTTTTAACATTCATTTGCCCTGAATTGATATTATATAGCCCTATTTCCCTTCACTCAAGAAGGTCCTCCGCCCTTGCTTGGGGGGGAGGGGCATTTTACATGTATGCACTTCGTAGGCTAATTAGGGCACGAGGACACACCAATGAGGTCAAGGATGATTGAAACAGCGGTCCGACAATAGATCGACAGATAGATAGATAGATAGATAGATAGATAGATAGATACATCGATAGATTGATAGACAGATAGGCACTCAACATCTTCCGTTCTTGGCAACCTCACTTCAACCAATGTATGCCTATTGCCTAATGATTAATACATTTCTCCACCTCCAGTACACACACATATTCCACGAATAATGCCAGCAAAGAACTTTGCCCTTCTTTTCATTAACACACAAATATGTCGAACCAAAGATGAATGCATTTAAACAAATCTCACATGAAATGCATTTTCAGCCCGCCTATTTCTCTAACGGGCGTTCTAGTATGAGCTTATTTGTGTTGACCTGAAGTAATTCTAAGTACTCCTTTTATCAGTTTTTTTGTTTGGTGTTTGCTTGTTTGCTGTTTACATGTTTGCCTTCCACCATTTTGAAAATAATGTGTATTGTGTTTTGGGTATGCAAATGAGCTGTCCACCATCTTGAAAATTATGTGTATTGTGTTTTGTGTATGCGAATGAGCTGACCTGGTGACATTAAGATGTGTATTGGTTGGTTTTCTGACCTGGAAATTGATGTCATCATGATAATAGGTCACAAGAGATGAGATTTCAGTAGTTGTATGAATCTACAACTAGGGCTATTTCAGTCAGATATATGGATGGGTAAATTGATAGATAGATAGATAGATAGATAGATAGATAGATAGATAGATAAATGGATAGATAGATATAGATAGATAGATAGGTAGATAGATAGATTGATAGACAAGGGTGGATTTCATGAATACATTTTAGGTATTGGTTAGATATAATTGCTTGAATTAGATGGATAGATTATATAGATCAAATAGATAGAATTCACAGACAAGTAAGATTACACAGATCTATCAAAAGGGTTTAGTAAGCCACACAATAGGTTGCAATTTGGTACTTGAAATAATTTATTCCATGATCCAAAATTTTCGGTTAGGGTCAGCTAAGTTGTAGCACACTGGGCTGCAGTCTCACTGTCTGGGAAATCACTGTCATATGAGGACAATTGCAATTTCAGCCAAGTCCTGGCCCTGACAGGAACCCGAAGGCTCCAGAGAAAGTAGGGAACAGTCATCAGCTGCTGATGACTTTGCACTACTTCACAAAATTGGATAGAATAAGTCTCGCTACTGTCATGCTGCTGTGTGATGAGGATAGCTGCACAGAGATCAGACTTACTTCTGATACCCAGCTGACCAACCCCGCAGGCCCGCCCACTCAATCATCTTTTCCTAATTATGTAATGGATAGGTTTGCCAAAATTTGTAGAATAGTTGATACTGTGATATGACGTTATACCAAGTTTGGAAGTGATAGAAGCAGCAGTTATTTTTAAAGAGCCTGTCAAAAATGATTTTGAGCATTGCCAAAGTCATGACTGGGCCATGACACTTTGAGAGGGTCATGGGAGGGTGATGACAGTGCTAAGGTGAGTGTCATGTGGGGCTGAAGACATTGCTCGTCTTGGCCTGATTAACGCTCTCGCCAGATCACCTAGGACAGCAGTTTCAATCGTCCTTTGCCTCATTGCTATCTCTTCCTTATGTCCTAATTAGCTTACAATGTAAATAAATACAGGGTGTATAGCCCCAATCATCTATCCATCTTTCCAAAATATCCATGCCAATCCGACATGACATTTCACCTCATTTCAGCTCTTTTCAAAGTCTGGATTGATAGATTTTATTGATCCAGTTGGTCAATTTGACAGTCTATAAATATAAGTTAGCTGGCAGTGGTAGGAGGATTGACAGGTGTATAGACATGTTAGTGAATAAGTAAGATCTTTATTGACATGATAGTAGGGAACTAAGCAGGTCTTAAGATAAATATAGGGAGTTTCCGTGGCAGCTGGGTGGCCAAGAGTTGTCAGTCCAAAATCGTGATATTCTTTGCATGCCTCAGTTCAAACCTGGGGCAGCATATTTAGAATATTTTCAGTGGAATTTCAAGATCAAAATCCCAGATGGGTATCATTCAGATGAGATGTTAAATTGGTGCCTCTTTGATCTTTTTCAAATAGGGTTAATGTGCTACATGTAGAGGACTCGTGTTCTATCTCCCATTGATGAACCACTGTAAGCAACCACTGCTCTTAAAGGGCAGCACTTGTGCATATCAGTCATATCTATCTGCTAATCTATCTATATCTATCTATCTGTTTATATATCTAATTATCTATGTCTATATATCTATATCTATCGGAATAGTTTTAGCAGCACAGGACAAATCATCTGCTGGATTCATGGTGTGTGAACTTAAGACACAACACCACCTCCATTTTGAACCCCTGGGTTCTTGTTTTTTTAAAATGTCAATTTTTTTCAATTTTTTTTTTCCATCGGCAATAAATATATTGTGTCGGCGGGTCCGCGAAGCTAAGAATCAATTATGTGTGGCCTAAATTATATATTTTGCAATTTAGATTGAGTTTACAAATTTGCATTCGTTTCCTCAGAATATGTTATACTGGTACTGGGAAAATGAACTGAGTCAACTGACTTCATTTATGGAACTGAAAAGTTTGCTGGTTATTCCATGTTGGCTGTTTTGAATATGTATTTTAAAATGTATACTTTTGTATGCGCATTGTTAAAAATTATTGTAAGTCATGTGGTTCGTTTTGATGGGCATCAAATCTGTTGCTTCCTGTAAAGTCTAATATACAAAATTTGGATCATAACTGTTTTGAAAAACTTCAGCTTGGAGATATATATGAAATTTTGTGGAGTTCTGGTCGCTATGTGAAATGTTAGCTAGTCATTTTGGAAGCGCTTGTGTCAAGAGCTATGTTCTATTTTGCAGATTGTTTCATTTCAAAAAGATTTTTATTTTCTTGACATCTGACTAACTGGATATTTTTTCTTTCAGGATCTACTGATGGTAATGTACCTCAGCAACTTGACACGCGCCCAATTGATGTTGAACGAGAAATTAGCCCTTCTTTAATCGCCAGAGGTCACCGCTAGTCCACTACCATTCGCCACCTTGTGGTAAAGGAGGGAATTACAACCTTAATTCTCTCAGCATCAGATTCTGACGTAAATGGAATCATGTCAAAGAAAATGGACTTTTATTTATTATGACAATTGGTTTACATGATATTTTCATAATTTTAGGCATATTTCAATGTAACATTTTGTGTACCACCGAAAGCCTGGAATATAATATTAAATTGCATGGATTAACATCATTATTTTTAAGAAAATAGATAACAAGGAGGAGGAGGAGTTAATAACAATATTCTGATTCATCAATTTTCAGAATAATGACAAACACATGTAAATATTCAATTTGTTAAATATAAAAACGTTTCAAAGTGAACTGTTTTTCTGTGGTGGTTTATTTAAGATTCACGCCCAAATTTCAAGCTTTTCTGTGGTCAAAAATTTGGTCAAAAACTTAATATACTTGCATATATCCTTGTAAGGCAAAGTTGTATAATTTGTGTTTCAAACAGTTTTCATCTACATCTGGAGCTATAGCTAGAGCTCTCTGAAACTGGACAATTTGGAAGTTTATTTTGGGATTATATCAATATTAAATGGCGTAGACCTCTACGCCTGTGATTTTCATCAAATCAAAAAAAAATTCGTTCTTGATTGTTTGTTGGAGAGGTTAGATCAGACGGTGGGTCCCGGTTCAATCCACCTATGATTGGGTCGTCTGAGCCTATGTTGGACAGCTGCTTCTTTCCCGTCCTTTCCCTGGTTGTTCCATCCTGGCCTGTATAGCCTGCCTTAGTGCAGCATAAATACAGGATGTAAAGCCCAAGTCATCCATCTGGGCTATCTTTTGTCTAAACGGTGTATTCGTTATGTTGGTCAAGATCTGTGTTATTATTTCCCTGGGGATCCAAGGCTAATGTTTTTGATAGTATTATAGATCTGGGTTGAAATGAACTGACAAATTTTTCCACAGAGCCAGGAAATGGTTGCAGGAGCATGTGGTGCAATAAGGAATGTCACCATAGGGCTAAACATTTCTGCTTCACACCATGCGTGACCTTGACCTACTTTTCAAGGTCACAGGCCCAAAACACTTGAGAAACCTTGAGATAATGTTGCCTCGTGAGTTATTGAAATATGTGATGTCTAACTGGTAGCCTAGGGATTATACCTCACATCCTCCACTCAGACGAGTACGACCTTCAAAGACCTTGACCTACTTTTCAATGTCAAGGGCCAAAGCATTGAAATTCCATGTCACACAGTCACATGGTGTGACTTGGTTAACTTATGAATTCCTGAAATGACAAATGTTATACTGGCAGGGGTCATTGACCACAATGTCCTCCTGGATGAGTATGTCCTTCAATGACCTTGACCTACTTTTCAAGGTCACAGGGCAAGCACTAAAACAGCTTGTGTATGGGTTAACTTGTAAAGGCTTGCAGTTAGTAATGTCACACCTGGCAAGGGTAATAAAGTCCTTATATACTATCTCAATGATCCGACCTTTATCTAATGCTTTGGTCCGTACGTCTAGGACTGTTGAGTAGTTGGCGAGTTGTCTTTCTGCCTGTTAGAAAGCCATATTGTTCACAGGCATGTACTGTGTAGATGCCTGTGATATTGTTAGTCACTGAATAGGTTGTTAGTCAGCATGTGTTTCATGATCACATCACATATTAGAGATTCTGTGACCTTGGGTATTAATATGACAGTGACACTGATAGGTCTGTAATTGTTGCATGCACTCTTGCTGCCTTTGTTGTGAAATGAGGATGGCACAAATGTTGTTTGTTCTCCATATTGTTGGTATCTTTCCCGTGCTGATTGATGTTTCGTATATGATCTTAATTGACTCCACGGCTTCATTTGAAATTTCCTTCGGTACTCTTGGGACAATGTCGTCTGAGCTAGTAATGCAGACCGGACCGATCCGGTCCGCGGTCCAGCCCTGAACCGCCAAAATACCGGACCACCTACAAAAAACCGGTCAAGTGCAGGACCGGACTGGTAAAGTGCCGGTCTGGACCGGTCCAGTGATTTTTCATGTCATGAAGAGTAGCGCATGAATTTTGTCATATCTAAAAATGAAATTTATGTCATATAGCTTGTTTTAACCCTCATTTTATCATAATTTTTGAAATGCCGGTGGACCGCTTCTGGACCGGTCCAGTAACAAAATCGGACCACCTCACCCTGGACCAGACCAGGACCGGACCACTTTTGTAAATACCGGACCACCCTCTAAAAGGTGGTCCGGTCTGCATCATTAGTCTGGGCCTGGCGGTTTGTTGGCCTTCAGCATGTCGATTTTCTTCTTGATGAGGTGAAGATGATATGGTCGATCGAAGGGATTCGGCTGGGGGAGGTGGAAGTTGAGAAGAGTCGCCGCTTGGTTCAGCAGTCATGACAGAGGCAAAATATGCGTTGAGCGCTTCAGCTTTTTCTTTGCCAGAGCTGGCTATGGAGTTTGGAGTTAATTATTACAGTTTGTCTCATCTCACATGCGAACTGATGTTTGGTTTGATTGCTCAGCAAGTACTAGGCCCACAGTAGAAATACTCATACTCACGTGTAGATTAGCCCTTTAGTAATACGATAGTCACATTTTCACGATCTTTTGGCGTCCGTTTTAGCCAATTTTCAAGCTAGAACGACTTTTCCTACTTGTTTACTTGTAAGTTTCCAGACTACAATGACGTCATAAACAGCTTTGACGTCACAAAAACGCACTGCAGCGCCACTCCCAACTTAGTTCCAGTTCACATAATAATGTTGCCTGGGCCAATAAAATCAAAGAAATCTATGCAAGCAGTGCAATAGTTGTGGTGCCCAGATTGGTTCACATGCTAGATGAGACAAACTGTAGGTCGAGGATCGATGGCGTGTCTGTAACTCTTTACAGTTACAGTTAAGTGCCAGTGTAGTGTCTGAATGAGTTACTAAATACTTGCGAAGTTGATACAAAATTTACATGCACGTTTACTGGGGGTTGACAATACCGGATTTTGCCATGGCCCTCTGAGGCCTGTGTAGTCAAGAAGTGTCATTAAAAAATTGGATTGCTGGTGCACTTGGAGCAGATGGACATACGTGTCTGATCCAGTCTGGTGAAAATGAGAACCACATGCTGCTGCCACCTGGCTAACTCCAAGAAACTGGCCTGCCTCCGGGCCAAAGCAGTCAGTTCTGGCTACCACCTGGCACAATGTTAGTTTTGTATTCTGCAGCATTGCAGCTCCAAAGAAATAGTTCCAATTTCATGGCACATTCACAAAGTTTCTATTCAACACTGAGGTAAACCAGAGTACTGAGAGTAAGACTCGGCAATCACATTCTCTAAGGAAGTAGACAAGGCCATCAGCATATCCTCAGAAACAGCCCTGGTTTCTTCCAGACAAAATTTTGTGAGATCCCCACACTCAGTTTTTGTGGACCGCTAGCCCAGCTTGCAGGTTGCACACTTGCCACTAGGTGGCAACAAATGACAACATACGTTCTGCCAGGGTTGGAAAAAGCAGTAGCGATGGAGCTGCGGTCAAGTTGTAGAGAGTGTCTGGTCTTAATTTTTTGGGATATTTTAAAACAGTTGTATTGACTAAAAGGAGAGAACTTGAAATCTCTCTACAATTGCCTTAGAATCTTTGAAAATATGATGCAACATACATGTGAAGGAATGTGGGACTGCATAATCAGTTTAAAGTTAAGGGTTTGCCTATCGGTTTGAATATGTAATCTATAATATTCCATGGCTAATAAATTCTCCATGAATGATTAGATCTTCATGCGCTATAAATTCCAATATCAATGAAAATATTGATCGGGCAAGAAAATTTGAAAAATCGGTCAACTATGACATTGGTATCTTACATTTCAACAGGCCGTTCAATCTCTGAACATTACCCAATATGCATTTCTTATGTATAATTATATGCTCAAGGGGATTATGGGTGTATAATGTGGTTTTATTGCTATGATTGTAATAAAGGTTAGTTTGTGATAGGCTCTTAACCTGCTTGGGACCTTATATAATTTTATTATGGTAACTTCTACAGGCTGTACAATGGGACAAATGACATTCGTATGGGTTTGATAATTGTTCAATCACTACTATGGACTAAACTCACTTGGACCTATGTTCGACGGCGGCTTCAATCATTCATTGCCTCAGTGTAGTCGCCATATGCTCTTATTTGTCTCCTTGGTGTAAAAATACTGGACTTAAACTTGGAAAGCCCCATTTTTCCATCCCTCAATGGGCTGAAAGAAACTATATAACTCAAATTGACGGTAAATATTTCAATTATAATTTTTTTTCAACTGTTTACAATATTTAATCTTTAGAAAACAAGAAGGCAAATTAAATTTAATGTAGAATTTGATTTGAAGTTTCTTAAAGCAATTTAGTTGAAAGGTTTGCACTGTTTAAAGCTTGTAATTTAAATATCAGATTGGAACTGATGTGAGACAATAATAAATTCAAAAGATAAATTCAAAAGATAAATTTGAAAGATAAATTCAAAAGATAAATTTGTAATTCAAAAGATAAATTCGAAAGACAAATTCGAAATAAATTTGAAAGATAAATTCAAAAGATAAATTTTAAAGATAAATTCAAACGAAAAATTCAGGTGTTTTGTTCTATTTATAAGAACAGACATGGAGCGAATAGCAGAAGATGCTTCGGTCTCAAGGAGGCAGCACCGCAGGGCAACCATCATGTCCAAGACCAGCGAGGATGGACTTCTGGCGACCTCTGGTGCTGGAAGTGGAAAGGGACCGTCTTTGCATGGTGTTGGCATGTCCATGAGGGCTTTTAATATTACTAGGTATGTACAGTAAGGCCCATTTAAGCATGTAACTCCCGGAACTCCAAGCTGGACGTCCCGCAACTCCCGCTAACTCCCGCTTACTCCTCTAACTCCTATAACTCCTAGTAAATCCCAGTGGTTGAAATGGGACATGTTATTTGGGGGGGTCTCTCAGTTGAAATGCCGGAAGGGTTGAAGTTCTTTTTGTGGCCGGGTCTGCGGGCCGCGGCCGGTCGCCAGAAGCACGCCCTGAACCTTAGGACTTCAAGATGTCCTAAAAATGACTTCTGGACATCTTATTTATCTCAAAAAAACTAGTTTTGAAAACCCTTTTTTGTTGATGCATATAAATCACAAGAGGTTCTTGTATGCTGATAAGGCTTTATGCTTATTCCTCTGGACACATTTTGTATTTGAGAGGGTTTTTTAGGACCCCCTCTGGGTCCTTCTGAAAAATGTATTTGAGGGGGTCACAAGAGCATTGGGGGGGTCAAACCCCCTTGACCCCCCCTTATTTCGACCACTGGTAAATCCCCAACTCCTTGGTAACCCCTGTCAAGTTGTCAACTCCTATAACTTCCACTAACTCCTGGTAACTCCCTAACTCCTGGTAACTCCCTAACTCCTGGTAACTCCCACGACTGCCAGTAACTCCCGTAACTCCCTGAAGTCCTAAATGGAGGCTCTGTTTGGGAGTTACATGCTTAAATGGGGCCTACAGTAGTTGTATCTTTAAGTCGAAGTAGTTAACCAACAAATAGGCCGGTGGAGCTGCATTGCTGCATATGCTGTGTGTCTAAAAATAGCTCACTCTCACCCTGCATGCACCCCAGTAAGATCCCAGGTGTCCTAGCATTACTCGAGCTCTAACTTTTTCACCATAGACTTCTCTTTGGTAGATAAGGGTTTGATTATGGGAAAGTAAGCTACAGAACATAGTTGCATTGTTAATGGGTGATTTATTTTTCAAAACTCAAGCAAACCAAAATACTCACGATCCGAGGGTAACCCGATCATGCGCACATGCACAGAAAAGTCCCGTAAGAAAGATTAATTCTGGCGGGAGTAGGTGTGCTGTTGTTGGCATTTACAGCTACAACATGTGAGTGCCCTTCCAACTGTAATAAACTGCAGGTCTAGAAGCTAGTTAGACACTTCTTTTTCAGGTTCTAACTTCTAATGCGTTATTTTCTGTTAGATCCCGACTAGAAGTACTAGAGGGCAATAACAGTTTTGCATAGTATGGGGTGGTGTGCAGCAACTGTTACGTGTATAAGATGGTTCAATTGCAAAAGAAACAAAACCCTCTGGATTTTTATAACACTTTACTCTTTATGTTGTTGTAGACGTTTGTCCATCAAACCGGATGCTTCCAGTTCTACGGATGGCTTCCGGAAGAGCAGAGGCAAACCATTAAAGTTGGAGAACACTTATAAGCTGAATCCGGATGAAAGCGAAGAGTTTGTTTCTTTCAAGGTCAAGGAGGTTATCGACGCTGTTTTGAAATATTCGTTGGATAGAGTCACTTCTTATGATCCTGTAGAGTGCTCAGTATTGACCGGAGAGATATCAGACAGGATTAAGATCGAAGTGAAAGACCTCGGCCTTCCGAGACATAAGATTGTGGTCCACGTGGTCGTCGGGCAGAAGTCCGGACAAAGCGCCCAGACTGCTTCACGATGTGTGTGGAATGCAGATTACGATAACTCGGCCTCGGGGAGTTACGAGAACTCTGTCGTCTTTGCAACAGCAACTGTTTACGGGGTTTCTTTTGATTAGGTAAATATTGGAGAGACTATGAAATGCTGTTAGAAAGAAGGGGGATTTTGAGGCTGTAGAATTTTCCAGCAGATAGCCGAAATAAAATTGTAGTGATGCGGTGAAATGAAATTTGAGTGAGTGACCTTTCAGGCTTTCAACCAATGACAGGATCAAGAAGACTGAGGGTGCAGCCTAAGGGGCTATCTCATGGATTGGAATTCTATGATCAGTTAATTTCATGCATCAACTTGTTTTTGATATTCTTGCGTTTTTATGTAGACTTTTCATGTTTTGTATATAGAGTGTATTTCAATAAAATGATTTGTAAAGCCCTGCTTGTAACGATTATATTGGCACCTGTGAGGTAAAAACCTAGGCTGCGTAGCACGTAGTAGCAGCAAACCCTCAGTAAACACAACACCAAATGTGGCATTCCAACCGAATTGTAAGAAAGATAATGATAAGCTTCTCCTTTCTCATCGTCATAATGAGGTATTGAACACCTTTCAGGAGCGGATCCAGAAAATGTCAGATGTGGGGGGGGGGGGGAGGTTTACAAATGAAAATGTACTAAATATATCAGGATTTTTTTTTTTACATTAAAATGTAGTGGCCAAGGGGGGAGGGGTTTGAACCCCCCCCCCCCCGGATCCCCTACTGCATTTGTACAACAAACTGAAGCTGGGTTATTGATGTTTAAATGAAAGAATGTTGTCTTGGTCTTCGATAGGGGAGTCGGAGTAAGTTGTGCTATTTTTTGCTTCAGGGTGTTGTGAAAATGTCATGTCATTAATCTGAATGTCGGATATTTAAATATTATTGCTTGCCCAGAATCGAGGCAAGTTTCAGGACAATCGGGCCCTTCCCAAGTGATTACTATACCTTCTTCGAAGTTAATGCGTCAGTTATTTTCACTTTTTTTTCTCTTGTTAGCTTGATCGAGAGCTATTCAATGTCGAATACAAATTTATTCGCAATTTTATTTTTCCACTTGAATGATTTGGGCAAACAATGACAAAACATGTTTAAAATCCTTAACCTGCAACTTTTTTGTTGGTCTACAACCATGGTTATTGTAGTCAACAGGAGATTCACCCTTTGTGTGTATTTTTGTTATGTAATGTCAATACTCAACAAAGTGTCATTGCACCTAAATGCACCTATATGCACCCATATTGCTGAACTGCACAATTTATTTTCATGACTGAGTGAACATGACTCGTGCTGGATATGTTTGTGATGTTTGGTTGGTTGTGACCACTGAATACGAAATATGGCTCGAGTATTTGGTAGGGGAGAGTGGGGAATGATGAGCTGTTTGACAAATTATTGAACATTTTGGAAAATCTGCTGCAAAAGTATGATTCACAGGCAGGCAACATTTTACTTGTGGTATTTTATTTGAAGGTGTGCGCTCATTATTTCAAACGCAAAAAATGACCTTATTTTCCAACTTTTATTAAAAATTTGCCATTCTGTGTTGTCGCTGCTTTTGCCTGCTGTAGGTGTAACTGGCTGTTTCACCTCATTGGTCCGTTCACCACAAGGACGGTTGGCCCTTCAGTAGCGGATATTTTTGCTTTGGTAGGGTCTCCATCATGCAATTTATAAACGGCTCATTTAAGCCAAAAATAATTCATCTGAATCCATTGGTCCCTGCTCTCCCCCATGCCTTGTATGGTAAGGCTATAGGTACCACTGATAATTCTTAGACTTCCTTTTTATAATTAGGTCATGCGTGATTTGTATAACAAAACATCATTATAAAAGACACGCCTGGACAGAAGATTTTGTTTCAAACTTTATTCTTGAAATGTAATGAAAAATTTACAATGAAAATGAGTACTGATAGTTGACATGTCATGAATATTTTGAAATATGACATGGTAGCTTAGGTATAATTTACTTTAATGCATTTACACAGAACATTTATGTATATTTTGTGAATTAATATTGGAAATTCACTGGGTATTTGTACAGGGATGGATTTACGTTTTTTAAATAGCCAAATATAATCAATTTGATTTATGCTTTTTGTATACAATTGTATGAGCATTATTGGTAATATAATGGCAAGAATAAAAACAATACAGTTTTTCTAATATTTCATGAAAAACTTGCAGTTCGGTTCAGATTGAATTATCAAAAATTAATTTCTGTAGTCTTAGCATTTTTCTATAATATTGTGCTAGTCTTAGCATTATTCTATGGAGAATCTTGTGCCATACACATTTTTGAAGTGGTCAGGTGGCTTTAAAAATGTAAAACCAATTCACATTTTTTAAAGCGCATAAAAAATGCACATAAAAATTTTTTTTATAGGAAACACCTTACGTAACCCCAAAAAGTTTCTAAGAATAAACCGAGAATCGTGACTTCATACTGACATAAATTGGTACAAGGCTGAAAAAATACATAAATGAGAAGCAAAAAAAAGACTTATATGGTGTTGCCTGGCAGCTTTGAAAATGTGAAACCAATTTCATTCACTTTTTTAAAGCACATAAGAAAAATGCACATCAAACAACTTTTATAGCAAACGCCTTAATAATATGTAACCCCAAAAATGTACAAGAATAAACCAGGAATCGTGACTGCACACTGGCATATAGATTGCTACAAGACCGAAAAATTACAACAATGAGTAGCAAAAGAAGCTGTCATCCATAGACTTATTTGGTGTTGCCTGCAGCTTTAATAATGTGAAATCAAATCCATTCACATTTTTAAAGCACGCAAGCAAAATGAACGTCAAACGACTTTTTCAGCAAACACTTTATGTAACCTTACTCTTTTATAAAAATAACCGAGAATCGTGACTGCATACTGGCATTGAATTCTTTTGAATTACATCGAAGTTTGGTTTCACATTTTTAAAGCACACTGTTTTCACATTTTTGAAGCAACTTGGTTTCACATTTTTGTGCACACTGTTTTCACATTTTTGATGCGTACTGGTTTCACATTTTTTAAGCATACAAGTAAAATGCACACCCAACACGTTATGTAGCAAACAACTCATAAATTTAACCCCACAGGCTCACAGAGTCCTCTCTTCTTTTTATAAAAATGCACCAAGAATCGTGACAGCTGTCCATAAGCTGAACAATAGGGATGATTGTCCTTTGAGCTGGTCTCCTGAATTGGTGCTCTTTGCTTTCAGTGTAGTACATGACGTACAGAGATTGGAAGGGTCTTCTTGGAGCATGTTATCGTATTTTTGTAAGCTCATCACAATATCTTTCAATGCCCCCAGCTCCTGCAAGAAAAACCAAGAGCTGTTAGGCCATGTTAAGTTGATTTTGTTTTTCAGATTTTGTTATTTTTTACAGAAAAAATGGATGGATTAACCAAATTTTTATAAGAGTCGTTTTTTGGAAGTGGTAAAATCTACGCAGGTGAATGGAAAAATTTTTTTGGCCCATGATTTTAGCTTAAAATTTGTCATGTCATGTCAAAAGGTTGCTGATGTATGTTTTCCTTTGAATTGAGGTACTGAAAGATATTGTGAATGAGCTGGTAGCTTTTGCAAGTCTCAGAAGGTTTTCTGAAAGACTTCACTAAAGATGGTTTTCAATTTTTACTGGTACATTAGTGATGTCTGCTAAATCAGGTTTTGAATTTTCCATAACTTCCTTTTCCATGACTTATACTGTTCAAAAGCTTTTTTTTTGGGTTTTGGTAATGTCAAATTTATTTTCTGTGTCACAGTGTAATGTACAATGTGGAAATAAGTCTTTTTCTGACTTCAGGACTCATAAGATTGAGTCACTATCATGATGAGGATAAATTGGAATTGTCAATTTCTTTATAGAGTCTTTTTTACACATTGTTTTTCTCCACCAACATCTTTTGGTATGTTTTCAAATTCAGAACAATATCCTTCAGCGCTCCCAATTCCTGGAAAAATACAAAATTCGGCAAATGATATAACTTCGCAAGCGGACTTTTAAATAATGGGGAGGTTTTGCAAGATAATTTTAATCAGACAATGGGCTCTAAATGAATTAATCCAAAGGATATTTTCATTCTTTAAAAACTTATTTGAGGTCATTTAGCTGACGATAGGGCAAAGCTACTTTGTAATTGAACTTACATCCAAAAGTTTGCTGATGTCCAAACTGCTCTCAAACAACGAAGGGATGAATTCAGATTAACTGCCTTATTAATATTTTTTCCTTTAATTAGTTACCTCGTAAATATTGCTTCCTTAAAATAGTTACCTTACAAGTATTTTTTCCTTTAAGTGGTTTCCTTACAAGCGTTGTTTCCTTAAATTGTTTTCCTTATAAATATTTTTCTCTTTTAAGTAAGTAGTTACCATAAAAAATATAGATATTTTTTCCTAAAAATCAGTTACTTTATGCACCTAAATAGCGTTTCCTCAACTTAGTTACCTTATGAATATTGTGTCCTCAACTTAGTTAGGCCTACCTTATAAATGTTGTGTACTCAAACTAGTTACTTATAAATAGTGTTTCCTCAGATTGTTTACCTTATATAGTTTCTCAGATTATTTACATTTTAAACATTGTTCACTTAAATTGCAATGCCTTATAAATATTGTGTCCTCAAATTGTTTACCTTATAAATATTGTGTCCTCAACTTAGTTACCTTATAAATATTGTGTCCTCAAACCAGTGACTTATAAATATTGTTTCCTCAAATTGTTTAGTAATACCTTAGGTAGTTTCTCAAATTGTTTACCAAATAAATATTGTGTCCTCAACTATTCTACCTCATAAATGTTGTGTCCTCAATCCAATCATTTATAAATATTGTTCTCTCAAATTGTTTACCTTATAAATATTGTTTCCTTAAATTACTTACCTTATAAATATTGTGTCCTCAAATTATTTACCTTAGAAATATCGTGTCCTCAACTTGTTTACCTTATAAATTATGTGTCCGCAATTTACTTACCGTATAAATGTTTTATCCTCAAACCAGTTACTTATAAATATTGTTTCCTCAAATTGTTTACCTTTTAAATATTGTTTTCCTGAATTATTTACCTTATAAATATTGTTTCCTTCGTCATAAATAGGCAGTATAGGGTATCTGGTTCTGATATTTCCTTCAATTCCTTTGATCTTAGGTAGGATAACTCTCGTGCCTGATGCCCAGACTTCTCGAATGTTTGCGGAACTGTCAAACATCTGTTCCAATCCTCCGGTTGTGTCTGCGGGATGGGGGTCGACTTCCAGGCTGAAGAGGACAAAATTAGAGAAATGCTGATTTGCCTTTTTATACGATTGTCTGTATTAGTTTGTGTCTGTGGGTTTCTATTGGTTAGAGTGGCAGAAGGGGATACATTTTCTCATTTAAATACATTCCTACAATGCTAAATTGGATATTTTATTTCCATTTAAGTGTCTGAATTTATATCTTTAAGTTCACTACAAGTCTACAACCCTATAATTCCTTGTAAAAGTTTTGGTACACATGACCCTAATCTGTTTACTAGAGCTTGAATAGCATTGCTGTCAGATTTTGGTGTGCACCAAAATGATTTTTGGTATCTTTTAAAGTCCAATTTATTGCCTAAGTTTTATCTTATGAACATTAATTTCAAAGAGTACCAAGAAAATGTCCATTTTATGGATAGCACTGGCTTTATAGGACTTTTAAAAAAAATATTATTCATCCCCTCATGCCACTTTAAAATTCTAAGAAAAACGTGTTCATTGAAAAGGCATCCAAATACTGTTTGGTCATATGCACCAACCATTTCAATATTGATCTCCTTCAGAACAAGAAAAGTACCCTTAAAAAAGGGTACTGTATCGATCTTACCATCAACCTGAGGGTGTATGGCAAGTAATAAAAGATTTTAATATCTTAAAGTAGGCATTTCTATGAAATAATTACCCTTAGAAAAATTCAAAGCCCCTCCCCTTGTTTAATGAAAATATTATAAAACCAAGGATGTGTAAAAAAAAGCTTCTGTTATGAAAAACCATCAGTTTGGATATTAGCATGTTAATTGCTACATGCACTGTGTACATGTTTTTCCTGTACTATTCAGTGTGTGATTTCAGGGCAGAAAAATACTCCCCCCCCTTCAAAAAAAAAAAAAAAAAAGAATCTGCCACTGGTTTGCAGTGGTCACTGGAACTTCGCATCATTTCAGCGTAATGCGCCGAAAGGCTTTTTGCGAAGTTAATATTGCAAATAGAGCAAAATGCACAAGTGCATTGAATTCGGAGGAGTTTACTTGATATATGCAGGTTTTTAAATTTTGAAAATCGGGTGTTTATTAAGGTTTTTAGATCAAGTTTTGTATTGCAAATGATGTACACACTCTTTGATGACGTTTAACACGCTAAAAGTATCGCCAGAATGATTTCCTAACCTTGATGAATCGATTTACTGTTAAGTATACTTACATATAAGTTTTTTTACAGGTTAAGACATCGATACAAAAACTTGTAAAGTTAAGTAGTATATTCTAATGTATCATATTCTGCCTGAGCCTGCTTGCCGCATCTGGGCAGAAAATAGGTCAAAATTTAACTCGGCCAATCAGAGAAGTTCTTATAAAGATCAAATTTGTAACAACATCTCTGATTGGCCAAGTCCTTATGTGACATAATTTCTGTCCAGATGAAGTTAGCAGGTGCAGTCTGAGGGTGTTACCTTGGAATATGTACCAGAGACAAGTAAACAATTGAATATTTAGACTTAGGCCTGTGACTAAAGTGAATAAAAACCTTCGGTGGATGGATGATTGGGCTTTACATCCTGTGGATGGATGGATGATTGGGCATTACATCCTGTATATCCACTTTGTAGGCTAATTAGAACAGGAGGAGGACACGGCAATGAGGTGAAGGATGATTGAAACAGCCATCCAACATAGGCCGTGGTTACCCGGCAAGCGCTGGATTTGAACCGTGGACCCAGCGATTGGCAGCCAAGCATGCTACCACCAGACTCCCCCCCCCTCAGAATAAAAACCGTATGAAAAGCTTTGATATCGATTGAATTATGTTAATTAGTGACCTACCCTTCGAAGAAATCTTTAGGCGTCATGCGGAAGTCTTGAGTCGGGTTGACCCGGAGGTTGTAGGGGTTCCAGGCCAGGAGAGGAGTCAGGTAGATGACCTCCAGGGGGATTGCCCAGGACCACCTCTGTCTCATGGATTTGCAGTTTACTGGTTGGCCTTTGGCGTCCTTCTGGCAATTTTCATACTGGAAAAGAAAAACAGTAATGATAGTTCTTTACTTCCTGTATTCATGTTTGTCATTGACATTGTGGTCATTTGGCATTGAGGGACAAATATTTGGTGTGGTAAAATATTACAGCTGAAGTTGAATGGACGGATTCAGGAGTTGTGGAGTGTGACACCATGTTATGCAGTTTGATACAGGTAAAGCATGATGTGCACTCTAAAAAATTTCAGACAAAATTGGTTTTTTAGATTCAAAATGGTTTTTTGAAAAACCAAATTTCAATGCAAAAAACCAACATGGATTTTTAGAGTGTGTCCAGCGATTTCTGAGTCCGTCCTTTTGACTCTAGCTGTAATGATTTAATATTATGATATTTGATATATAATTTTACGTTCTCAAGCTTACTTCCCCAGCATCAGAACCACTGGATCAAAGGGCCAAGTGTCTTAAGTCTCTCTAGCAAGAGAACTAGAGCTGGAGTATTGCTTGAACACCCGGGATCTTACTGGGGTGTATGCAGGGTGAGTGTGAGCTATTTTTAGACACACAGCAATTATGCTGCACTGCAGCTCCACCCAGTGGATATTGACAACATGTAAATGATATAGTATGATTTTCAGGCGAGTTGGAGCTAGAGTATTATAATGCTTAAATCATACCAAGCATTATGGTAATTACCCTTGACCAGAGCTGCTGGCAAAGCATGATCAGAACCAGCATCCATTGCGTACATGACTGACATGCTTCTTCCAACTTTCCGCATTACAAATTGACAAGCTGTAAAGAAAGGAAGACAACTGCTCTGCCTCCACTTACCCTCATTCCTGGTATGTTGGGCCTGGTGTTTTGTGCCATGAAAACATTGGGATCTGAGAAAGATCTCCTTCTGCCCTTCATTCCCATTGCATCAGGTTGATAAGACTGAAAAAGAAGGAATAACAAAAGTCAGCTGTCGTATCGTCATTTTTTGCCTTACGGTGTCTCGTATGGTCTTGAAGTTGCCTCCCAATTTAAAGCAAAGGTTATTGTCATGTAGAGTTCTCTCACCAGGGGCTTGGTGAGCAAATAGATCTGCTATGCTGTGTCTATAAATAGCACATCCTACACCCCAGCTCTGATACCATGGCTGTGTGAAGCTACCCCAACACCTTGGCCCTTGGCCTCTGGTTCGAATCTTGGCTGAGGTGTGTAAGGTGCAGGGCATTTAGCTGAACACACAATATGTTGGAGAATCCGGGTAATATTATGTTGTTTTCTATGTTGTGTGTCCGTCTGTTATTGACACGTTCTGCCATAGCTGATATTGCCTTTTAGAATAATGCATAGTTTCTATTTTTTATAGAGTTCCAAATTTTTCTCCTGCCAAATTTCTAATCATTCCTATTATATGGTAAATCCTACATTGTATCCCCTAACTTGATTGTGGATTATATGTAATAAGAAATCAAATATTTTAACTGAAGCGCAATCTATAATTGAGTAATGCCCGAATGTTTAGCCTCTTTGCCCAGCTTCGGCTTTTACCCTAATTTGAGCTTGTAAAAAATTTTCAAAATTGCAATTATCTAAAAATTTGTTTTTAAATCATTAATAAAGACAACAGTTGAAACTCTTATCCAATTTCGAAATTATTTAATCAAAATGGTTTTCATCCTTGATGCTTTCTCAGTCAGATTTAGTTGAAAAATTCAAACTGACTTTGGCAAAACACACAAGTGCCTAGTTGATCCAAACGTAAATGAGTTGAAAATGAAATTCAAATGACTTTTTCAACTTATTCGACTGACTTTGGGGTCCACCTCTGGTATGCGTAAACACACCAATAATAACACCTACACTCTAAAAAATGTCGGGACAAAATTGGTTTTTTAGATTCAAAATGGTTTTTTGAAAAACCAAATTTCAATGCAAAACCAACATGGATTTTAAAAAAAATCCATGTTGGTTTTTTGCATTGAAATTTGGTTTTTCAAAAAACCATTTTGAATCTAAAAAACCAATTTTGTCTGAAATTTTTTAGAGTGTAACTTACCCTATACATCCTGTGGTAGTACCCTGTATTTAATTCAGCATCCTTTCCATTCAAGGCCATGTTCTCATAAGCCATGTCTTTGAGGTCTGCTTGGTAGTTGTCATACCCAGGGATCTGGCTCATCAGTTTGTCCAGTAAACTGTTGTTGAAGGCTTGCCTGTCCATATTCTCATTCTCCAAATCACTCACTGTAAATCTGGCTCCTCTTGTCTGAAAATGTATAATAGTAATTCAATTAATATGTAAAATAGCTATCACATAATAGTAATACTGTCGTTAATGTCCATAGCCACTATGTACAGTGGTACCTGCGTTATAAGACCCCTCTTGTAAGACCACCTTGCCTCATCTGACCACCTTCCTCCCGCACTAAGTAGTATTTTTAGAGCATTTTGCACCTGACAGATCGCACCCCCACCAGAGACCGCTTCATGACCGTGGAAGGGGCGGTCTTATAACACAGGGACTACTGTATTATGTTGAGTAATTATAGGCTGGTTTTTTAGCAATGAACCTCTGTCATAAATGTCAGGTCATAGATGAAATATGGTGGACTCTGCGTTATAAGACCGCCCCCTTCTGCGGTCATTAAGTGGTCTCTTGTGGGAGTGCGGTCTCTCGTGGAGGTGCAAAATGCATTTACATAATACTCATTGCGGGACTGCGCTAGGAAGGCAGTCACATAAGGCAAGTCAGTCTTACAAGAGAAGGTCTTATAATGCAGGTACCACTATATAGCATTCACAAGTACCTTAGCGTGCTCTTCTAATGTTGTTGCATACTTCATCCTTGCCCCCAAGTCGTCAACGACTTCAAATCTGCAAGAAATTGAAAATAAATTTATTTTTAAAAATTTGCTTATTTCTACTATTTAGAGCTATATGTGTGGTTTATTATAATATTAAATGTAGGATGAGATAGGATGAGATATACTTATTTTGGTCTAAGAGATAGCTAAGTTGAGACGCTGGATTTTTAAGGTAGAGCAGGTAGACATATATAAAATATATTTATATAAACTACAGTAAATTGTAGATGGAGGATTTCAGATAATATTTGTTGGACCTCTGGATAAGTAGATTGAAAGATTTTACATAAATAGAAAGAAATATTTTTTGATTATTAGATAAATATGTGAAGACATTGGTTGACTGGAAGTTAATATGCTGAATGTAAGAGACGCTTTTGGTCTATTTGCTGTACAATTTCACTGATAGACAGCTATTTTTTAATTTATTTCTGAGTCAAAGATGCAAAAAAAAAAAAACTTCAGCATTGAATACTCAGTTTTTTAAGTTTGTTATGTTATGTTGAGATCTTTTCACTGCTAAATATGCATTTGTGACTTGTCAAGTGTAAGTTTTGAAAATTGCTTGAAAAGAGTGCTTAAAAATCCCATGTTTTTGTTTATTTAGTACTGAATGGTATCAGTCAGGCATATGACATGTGATTGACATGACATTTAAAGTGAGCAATTTTTGATGTATTTATATTCCCAGGAAAAAATTGTAAATGTGGCATATGGATACATATTGTTTGGATAGTGGATACTTGTAAATCTGTAGTTATATGACAGGCTTCAAGATCTTAGTCAGGAGTTACTGCCACAAGTGTGAAAAAATTCTCGAGGCCACAAAAACTTATCATAGATTTTAAAATATATTCTATCTTGTGTAAAAAATTGTGCTCTTTCCCATGGTGACCTTTTTAATTGTCTTAATAATGATCTCAAGTTGCCATCCTATCATTTAAGTGAAAAAACGTGCGAAAAATGCTAATTTTTGGTGACACATTTTTCAGACATCAAAGTTTGCCTGTCTCTCTCTTGATAGATATCAAAGTTTCATGAGTATTGAAAGTACCATGACGTTCCCTATTGTCCATAGTTTAAGATGGCATCCAGTTTTAGTAATTTGCACCAATATATGTGGGTCTCTGAACAGAATATTGAAACAAAGTCAAGTGACAAAAGTAAAAACAATTTATTAAAATGGGTTGAAGCTCCTATTTGATTATTATTTTTTCAAAGTCAGTGAGATGTTTATGGACATGAATTATATACCAATGTGTCCAGAAGGACCAGATGAAGGCAACAGACTACATAAAAATGTCCTTTCTTTGCGTATTTAGGTTCACACATACAAATCATGAAGCCGCTGCTTTTCACTTCTGAACGTGTGAAAAAAATATGTCATTTTTCTAAATAACTTGCATTTCGTCAATTTTTGTCATACAGGTCTGAAAGTCAAACTCGTTATGCGCAGATATTTACATTAAAACGAGTTTGTGTTATTTTTTCGATATCTGCCTCCATAAAAAAATGCAAGTTATTTAGAATTTTATTTCTGAAAAAGGTAATTCCTTGGTTTGGGCTTAACTTCTCGGAAATATAGGTTGTTGGTACTCAAAATGAAGCTTATTTTCTGCTGAGATTGATGGTGTAAAAATTATTACTGTGAAATGAATACTAAGCGAAATATAAGAAACCGCGACTTAGCACCACAAAATGTTTGTCATTTATACAAAAAATTCATACCCATGTAGTCATCTTATTTTTCGATGGATCATCATAGAATTCAAGTATATTTATTAGTGGTATTAGTGCAGCTTTATTACTTAAGCCACAGACCTACAGAAAATTTTATAATATTTTGGGGGTATCTAGCGCGCCCCACTGAGGGGGGCTTTACAAATAGGGGTTCAACTTCCAAAATAAAAGAATGGGTGCATTTTCTTCTTCAAAATTGAATTCCTGAGAAAATTTTACATAAGATAGGCTAAAATTGGAATAAATTTTGTGTATGCTAGAAAGTGGTGAGTTTGGCAGTAATTCCTGACCAAGATCTTGAAGCCTGTCATATGAAGGACGGCGAAACAAAATTTACATCAAACTTTATGCTGAAACATTATCAAAACCAAAAATAATGAAACTTTGCATGGATCAATTGCTATCAGCTTTCATGCCCATTAGTCATATATGGATGTTTTTTAGAGGATTTTTTTCTGCAATTACCTGCAAAGTAACTCATCATCGATTTTAGTTGTGCATACCAAATTTTGAAAGTTTCTAAAATCCAACTTACACATTTGACACTGATTTCAGTTTATTCTGGGCCCAATTTGAAAGAAAAAGTTAATGATTTTGGTTTTACAAATGAAGCATGCTGTAGGCATCTTTTTGATAATATATTGCATTTTGAAAACAATTAATCTAATCTGATATAAAATTGACCTCCTGTGGATTATATCTGAAGCCTGAATCAGCCACCAGCTTTACACTGTGTACTCACCAAGTGAACTAATTAAGGTTTTTTTTGTTTTTCATTTTACTGGTTCTCATATATGGAGCAAACAACTTAATTTGCATGTTAGCCAGGCAATTTTAGTAAATTATAGTTTATTTTTTACTGGAATACCCACATTTTTTGATTATTGAATATTTAATATTTGTAATTTCACATCAGGATGTCTGATACACAAATACAGCATACTGGCTATGTTATGTTGCAATTGGATTGGTTTCTAGTCCAAAATGATTTTATGATTAACTAGGTTGCTTTGAGTATAGCAAACGGTATACAGTAGAGAGGTTTTGCTACACGTTCACATGTGACGTATACGTGTACAAGTGCTATCTAATTACATTGTTGTCATGGTAACTCCCACGTACACGTCACACGGAAACGTGTAGCAAAACCTCTCTAGTGTTTATCAGACCATGGACGATTAAAATGTCCCTGATCAGACAAATTCAGTACAGGTCCTTGACTTTTTTATCAGAACGCAGATTTTTGCCTCTTAATCATGATTTTTATTGTTAGTTCACACGAGGAGCAGGCGTGCTTGCTATAAAATAAATGCTTACGTACAGGGTACAGCAAATATATACCTTTTTAAAGCCAGTCCATCGTCTTTATCGTAATTCACCGGAGCGCATCTTATTCTGTAATTCCACTGACCCACAACAGGATTCATGTCACTATCCAACTCGATGATCTTCCGAGGCAGCCAGGCATGGTTCTCCAAACGACTTTTTGCTCCGCTAGAATAAAAATGAGCAGATTGATGAGTTGTTGCTTTTTTTAAGTTAGCACATACAGTGCCGCCTGTAAGTAAGTGAAACGCATGATGTCGTGCCATTGCATCAATGATAAACATCCTCAACCAAACTGCCTGTGAAAAATTGAATTATCATCCGATGAGAGGAAAACATATTGGGTCACAAAAGCCGATGTGTGAGGCATGTGGCAAAACAATGGCAGCCAATTTTCTTTGCTGTAGTTGGAGTTAGGTTAGTCTTTGATAAGTAAGTGAAACGCAGGCCCAATGTTAAAACATAAAGGAAGGGTGGTTCACTTACTTATCAAAGACTTTGACCCTTACCTAACTCCGACTACAGCGAAGAAAATGGGCTGCTATTTTTATCCCACTTGCCTCACACATCGGTCTTTATGACCCACTTTGTTTCCCTTTCATCCGATTAGAATTCATCCCTCCTCAAGCAGTTTGGCTGAGGATGTTTAGCATTGATGCAATGGCACAATGTCATGCGTTTCACTTACTTGCAGGCAGCACTGTAGGGGAGAGTGGGGCACCATGAGCCACGGGGTGCCATGAGCCAAGGGACATTGTGAGCATTGGGACACTGTGAGCATTGGGGCACCATGAGCCATGGGACACCATGAGCCACAGGGCAACATGAGCCATGGGGCACCATGATCCATGGCCCCTACAAAACAAAATTTAATGGCGTGATAGAACTGCTTGCTTGGAAGACCATATATTCCTTTATTAGCATAGAACTAGCTAGGGTAGCAATCATAAGGGGCCGACCAGATGATCTTTGGGGGGGGGGCTATGGATATTTGGTGAAAAAAAAAGATCGTTTCCCACTTGACACTGAAAAAAAAAGTTTGTTCAGCACATGGAAATAAAAAAAAAGTTTGTTTTCACCTGTAGCTAGGGTACCGTAATGTTAAAATTCCGATAAAAAAGTTTGTCGCGAGTACGCATGCGAAAAAAATTGTTCGTCGACGCGCCGCGAACGAAAAAAAAAGTTTGTCCCGGGGTTAAAGTCCATAGCCCCCCCAACTTTCGTCTGGTCGGCCCCTAATCTGTCTTTTCAATGTAGGCCCAAGAATTGGAAAAAAATACTTTTGACCAGTAAATTTGATTGAAAAGTAAAATATTGGGCGGTGCGGCTTTTTCTGGAATGAGTGTCCGCCATCAAAAATCTGACAAAAACAGCAGCAAAATATCACTAAAATGTGAAAGAAAAATAACAAATTTGCTATTCTACCCGTAAGTATGTGTATTTCTGCTGTGTGACCTGTAGATGAGGAGCAATCAGGCCAAACACCAGTTTGCATGTCGTGAGACAAACTGTGGCTTTTTTTGAAAGTTGGTGAGGGGGAGGCTAAGCTCAGTTTGTAGGCCTCTAGTGTACTGGGCTACCAAATACTGGGTCCCAGGTTTAATTCCTGCTCTTGTTGGGTCCCCTGGATTTACGTTGGACAGCAGTTAAAATCATCCTTTGCCACATTTCTGTGTCTTTCTCCTGTCCCATTTAGCATACCAAGTGCACTAATACAGGATTTAAAACACTAATTCTTCTTCCATTTGAAGGTTGCTGGGTGGGCAATATGGGTTTTACATAGCGTTGCAGACTCGACCGCTTTGAACCATGCAGTTCGGTCAAGTGCCACCACCTTTTCAGTACCGGACCACCCTCAGTTCCAGAAAAACCAGTCAAGAGGCAGACTGAGCACAGTCTGCTGTATAATCTGACAAGCGAGCGAGGCTGCAGACTGATGAAATTCAAGTCAAATTGGGTATCGAATTGGGATCTAGGTCACTGGAACTACTGCCCATAAAGTCCGCGCTGCTGCCTTTCAAGTCCGCGCTCAGCAGAACTCAGCAGTTCTCCGTGGCCTAATGGTTTAAGGTGCTTGTTTGTGCTACTAGTCTGGCTTTGAGGTCGTGGGTTCAACTCCCACTCCTGGAACTCAATTTGGTCCGAGCCCATGAGACATTAAATGGAGGTGGGTTGTATCCAGTGTTCTGTGCTGGGGCAACTGAAAGACCCTGGGCATCCCTGAATTAATAGGGTATGTGCCAGACTCACAGTCTTCTCATCAATCACCATCATACGGCGGTCACCAACACTGGAGAGTGCTACGGCATGGGAACCTTGGGCAATGTTCCTATAGTCTCTGCCCATGGGCGCCGTTCTATGGCTACCCTGAGCTGTGTCATTGTGGAAGGCTCACCACGATTTTCGTGCCTGCATTGCAGCGCATGACTGAGAGTATTTACAATTACAATTACAATTCAGAAATGCATGCACCAAAAGTGAAATGTTGTAGCCTGCTCGCTCACACTCGCAACTGAAGTAGGCTACTGTAGCCTCGTCCAGAGGCTGTCAATATATCCGGTACGGGCCGGAATAGTAAAAATTGTTTAAAATGCAAAAAAAAAAGTTTTCCATTTTTCATGCCTTTATTTTCTGACCTTTTTCAATGAGAATTGTTTGAAAATCCTGGACCGGAGGGAGGTGGTCTGTACTAGTTTCACATCATGTAGGGGAGAGCGGGGCGCAGTGAGACAGCAGGCACAGTGAGACAAAGGCCGTAGCATCTAACTGGCACTGTTTTGTATAATTAATACAAAAAGTCAGTAAGTGAAAGACTGTCCTATATGCTGAATGCTTACACAACGTATCGAGAGTGGAATTTCAATATTTTGGTTTTTAGCCAGTAAAACGAAATCATTTTGCTAAATGACTTTTTGTTGTAATTCCCAAGAAAAATCAGATAATGCAAATCAATTGGTTATTTGTCTTAGCTTAGTGAGATAACAAACCACAATGCAGGCATCCTGTCCGCAGGATTCAAAAATTTTATTTAAAAAACTGTGTGGGGCACAGTGAGACAGTTTCAGGTGGGGCACAGTGAATAATCACAAAATACACTCAAAACGACCTGAATAATTATGATGCAAAGCTCACAATCCACTATTAAAACAAAATGCTAGCCATAAACTACTGATTTTAATGAGCCATATCCAAAGGGAAGCATCAGAGAAGAATTTTGAATAGCATCTAACAGTCACTAACAGGTGCGGCAGGTTAAATAAGTCGTGCATGCGTCCTGTGCTATGAATTTTCTAAACATGCTAAAAAATGGACCTAAAAAATCACCTAGCCAGCTGCTTTTATTAGAGTATAGCGGTTTTTGTAGCAACAGTAGATGGAACAATTCAGCAGGTCCAGAGGATTGGCAGTTATGTCAGCAGATAGCCTGTCTTACTGTGCCCCGCCTGCTGTCTCACTGTGCCCGGCCTCGGGGCACAGCAAGACACTTCACGAGCCTGTACGTAACTCGATGTTTCACCAAACCTGCTAAAGGTAGGAACCTCAAACTACTGGACAATATACCCAACTTCATTATCTATAATTTCTCACTGTGCCCCGCTCTCCCCTACTTACATGCACTGACCAGGCTCTGCAGACAGGAACGGACTTTTCACACACTGTGAATTCTGTCTTATGGTTTATAAAGTATGAACTTAAATACAGTAAAGTTAAACGGCTGGAATCTACATTAAATTTTATTTTCACTAAAAATTGTAGATTAGAAAATAATAGGTTTCTCTGTGCTAGGTCTTTTATCTTTTCAAGGTTTTATAAGGTAACTACGGGTATGACTTTTTCGTTTTAACAGAGTTAAAGAAAAGAAATAATATAAGGACACTATACCACTTTAGGAAGCTCTATAAATGTAAAAAAGTTCTATAAATGTAAAATTTTAAAGGGTAGAATTTATAAATGTAAAATGGTTGAATCATACACTGTATGTCATCATTTTGTGCCGTTCAAAGAAAAATGTTGATATTGCAACACAATGAATAAAAAAAATATGCAAAAGGTTAGGTAAGAAGCACAAAATGAAAGAAAAACCAGTTTCTTCTCTTCAACTTTCTGTTATGAATTTCCCAGAATTACAGACGCACCCTTTTAGACATTCCAATTTCCAACTTTTTTGTCAGAAAGAAAACTGAAACGCCTATTGGAATCCATCACTCTGTTAACCGCTTTTGTTCAATGTTGGTTTTTCATCTTTTATCAAAACATGTTGAAAAATTCCTTTTTTTTAACTTTTTTGGGATGTGAATAAACATTCTTAAAGCCAAGTGAAGCAGTACAATGGCCTCAGATTTTTTGAAAGATAGGCCTTTCTTTGTTATGTTTTTTTAATACGTTTTTACCAAGTCTTTTGAAGGTTCAGTAAGTTTTTTTCTGGAATACTTGTCAGTTCTTTTTTTTAACATCAATCTGTCATTCATTATTATCCCGAGTATAGAACGAGGTGTTCACGTGGTCTAAAAAATTCCAGACAAAATTGGTTTTTTAGATTCAAAATGGTTTTTTGAAAAACCAAATTGCAATGCAAAAAACCAAAATGGATTTTTTTAAAAATCCATTTTGGTTTTGCATTGAAATTTGGTTTTTCAAAAAACCATTTTGAATCTAAAAAACCAATTTTGTCCCGACATTTTTTAGAGTGCACGTGGTCGAAGGCGTGTGCATTGGCAACAAAAACAGCAAAAATTTGAAACCCTTCAATGTAAAATTTGAATTTTGTCAGCTTAAATGATGGTGTGATATGGTTGCAAAATATCTTTGAGCTAACATAGCTTGTTGTTTTAAGTAATGATAATCTGTTATTTGGGAAAAAGAAAAGAAATGACATTGTTTACCTTCAGGCCTATGCATCAAAACTATTTTTTGGATAAGATACAGAGCACTGCTCTTTGAAAAAAAAATTACAGTCTTGGTTTTATTTTTGAACAAGAACGAAAGAAATTACATTGTTCACCTGTATGCATCAACATTAATATGTAAATGCCAAAGCATGAAAACGGCACCACCTGGACACAAAATATAAATTTTAAAGACACTATAATTTGCACAATAAAGTTTTTTTTGGAATTGTTCCTTTTTTCAAACATTTTTTTTAATATATAGGCCTAATATATTTTTTGAACATTTTTTTTTTTGAACATTTTTTTCTTAAATTGGAATTTTTTTTTTTCTCGTGGAAAATTTGTTTTTTTTTCGCGTATTTTTTTGTTTCAAGTTTTTATCTTTTTTTGGAATTTTTTTTTCCAAACATTTTTTTTAGATAGTCATCGTTCGCTCGGTCACTGAATTGATATGCACGGCTCTCCCTGACTCGCTTAATAACAGAAATTGCAAAGAGCAGTTCAGTGTTCAGCAGCAAATTGTAGTCCTACTTTTTTTAAACTGACCAGAAGACAGCAGGTGCCGTTATTATTTTTTTCAATTAGAGAAATGCTGGTCCATAAAAAAATTAAAAGGGGGTTTATTTAAAAAAAACATAACTTTTTACCTGTAAGCATCAAAACTTGTTTTTGTGGCCAAGTTATCCCAGCTGAAGGAATCCAGCCAATGTCTTTCGGATGGAAAGGATTCCTGGATTTTGTCTGTGAAATTGGTCCATGCTCCTTCCAGGTAACATAGTACTGGTCTGTGGGAAAAATGAGAATGTCAATGATAATATATTATGTGTTTACAAAGTACAACCCCCTTCCATGACTTCAAAAGCTCTGTAGCATTCTGATTGATTTATGCAAACAAACCCTTCTTAGAATAAAGTTTGAGTTTCTAATATTGAGTCATATGGGGATCGAGTTAATTGGCTTTTTCCAAAAGTTTGCAGGGGTTAGGCGAGACACGATTGATTCTTAGCTTTTCAAATAGACGAACAAAATATTTTTTATTAACAAATGTGGCAAAAGCAGCCAAAAAGACTTTGAAGCCTCGACATTGGAACCCTTTGGCAGATACTCAAGGTCGAGGTTGTTCGGAAACACACTCGTACCCCGTATCACACGAGCAACATGTGTCGTCATTTTGAAAATGCCCTTTAGGGTGGCCCTTAAAAGCATAGTAAAAAATAAAAGTTTAAAATATTGATGGGCCACCCTCTAAAATGATGCGTATTATGGAAAAAAACGATGCATGCAAATTTTCAGGCAAATCGGTTGATATTTAGAGGTGGCCCATCGCCCTTGAAGATTTCATGTTTTAAGCGTAATTCTTTACTTTTGTCAACTCGCGGTTCTGTATTATTTAGCCAATTCAAATGATACAACAATATAAATTGCATAGTTGAACTGGTCTTAATTAGAGCTTCATTTTGAGTACCAACTTGGATGGTCTGTGATGATTTTACATTTGGTATGCTCAACTGCAAATTTGCGGAAAACCTCATGTTCGTTTGATTTTGCTTTAATATCAGATTATTTGTTCTTGGGCAGATGATAATTAACAGAGTGTTATAGGGTGCAAGAGAGCACATGTAGAGATTTTTTGCCTTAGAATAAAGTACTCTAATAATATAATGATTAGGGCTTTATATCCCACATTTATGTAGCTGGTAGGCTAATTATTAGGAAAGGATATGTATGAACAGCATGATTGAAACTGCTGTAAAAAATTGAATTTTGGCTCAATTGACTGAAATTTTGGATCAAACCCAGTGTTTGGAACCTCAGAGCACTCCTAACTGAGCTAACAACACTCCCGCAATGTGTTCTTAGGGAATTATATCAAAGTCACTCCCTGGAAATTTTTTCTGCAACAATGTTGTACTTAGTTGATTTGCCTTTTTCTGTAATATGTGAATAATTTCATATCAGAACATCTTGCAAATATTTGGTAGACCTGAACAGACCCTGCATGCCACTCACTGGTCTAGAAATGTTTATGGTACAACTGGACAAGAGCCTTTCCAGTCAGGAGTAATGAACAACCAAATTCAAATCAGTACTAAATTTGTGAAAAAAATGTAACAAGATTATACCGTTCAATCTGACACAGAATTAACCCTCCTGGCTCCATGGGACAAGAATCACCAACTGTCCTGTTGGAAAATCATACAATTTTGTAAAAGAATATGGAAAAATTAGATCTTGCTGTGGTTTTTTGTCAAAACCAACACATTGACAATCTACACATTGACTCTTCACATACTTTTTTCAAAATCATCACGGCTTTCGTGAAATAATTCCTACCCCAGACATTGAAAGGTTTTCTTCATTATTTTCCTTAAACAGTGATCAGAACAAGCAGCTGCCCTCATTGGTAATCCATTTTATTAGGTCTGGTTAAGAATTATTGCCTCCAGATTGAATTCGGAGACATCATATATCAAAACAAACAATTTTGAAAAGAACTTGTGACGTATGGCTTTTGGGGTTCATGAAGAATTGTCATAGACCATCCAAGTTGGTACTCAAAATGAAGCTCTCATTCAGCCCTGTTCAAAAAATCTAATTATATTGTTGTATGATTTGAAATGGCTTAGTTATACAATACCGCGAATCGACGAACGTACGGAATCATGACTGAAATGCAAGAATTTCAAGGCTCGTGGGCCACCTCTAAATGTTAACCGATTTGAATGAGATTTTGCACAGCCTGTTTTTACCATAATAGGCATCATTTGAAGGGGTGGCCCATATAAATTTCCAACTTTTTTTTTTAAGGGCCACCCTATGCCCTATGTTGTACATACAGTGCCGCCTGTAAGTAAGTGAAATGCATGAAATGGTGCCATTGCATCTTTGATAAGTAAGTGAAACACAGGCCCAATGTTATTTAATAGGGAAGGGTGGTTCACTTACTTATCAAAGACTTTGACCCATACTTAACTCCAACTACAGCAAAGAAAATTGGCTGCCATTGTTATCCCACGTGCCTCACATATCGGCCTTTATGACCCAATATGTTTTCCTCTCATCGGATGAGAATTCATGCTTCCATAAGCAGTTTTGCTGAGAATGTTTAGCATTGATGCAATGGCACAATATCATAACGCGTTTCACTTACTTACAGTCGGCACTGTATTATTATATCACTTACTTGAAGTGCTTCCTGTAGTCCCTCTTGCTGTAATCTTGGTTCTTGAAGGCTTTGAACCACTCCACCATCTCATCTACTTGGTCCTTCACTGCTGTCTTTTGTAGAACCTTGAAAAGCATAATTGTGTTTTCAATACTGTTAAAGTATCATTTTAACCCCAAGAATTTTAGGCAAATCTTGTTAGCACTCCAGAGGTTTTTCCCTTTCTTCAAACTTATTCAAATTTATTATACATTCTGCACTCTAAACATTTGTTTGTCACTGTGACTAGTTTATGACTACTTTAGGGTAGTAATGGTTGCAAAAATCTGGTGGTGACTTCTTGGAAAATCATTTTGAATATTCCATCATGATCAAAATGACTACGTTGATTATGTAAGTGTCCGACAGGTAGTCAATTTTGTCACCATCTGGTAGCTTTGATTACCAGGGTTGCAAAGCTTACTACTCTAATATTTGTCATATTGACAACCTGTTAGTAGCAGCTGGGTGGTGTAGTGGTTAAGGTTCCTGCCTGCTCCGCTGAAGGTCTTTGCCTGCATGGGTTCGACTCCCGGTCTGGGAACCCGAAATTTTCAGTGCACCTTTATGAGCAAAATCCCAGCTGGATGTCGTTCGGATGAGACGTTAAATTGGCGGCCCCTTGTATCAGTGTCTGTGCTGGGCAAGTAAAAGATCCCTCACATGGGGTAAATGTGTAACATGTTGAGGACTCCTGCTCTCTCTCTCATCTCATCAATCAACCCTCATGAGCGCCCAGAACTGGGCTTAGAGGGCTGCACTAACCATATCTATCTATCTATCTTAGTAATTTTGACTCAAGGAGTTGTCGGTTTAGGCACCAGGAATTAACACGCTTAATGTCATCTTGACCACCCTGTGTTTTGAGTTTTCAACTTTCGACCAGTTACTTTTGGTGTCCTTCTGTGATGGAAAGAAATAATAAAGAAACTAAATGGACTGGCTTCCACAGGTCAAAGGTCAATCATGCCTTCTTCTTCTTCTTCTCCGTATATCCATGACCGGCGTGCTGTGTGGGAACAAATCTCCGTGCTGCTTAAAATGCTTGCACATTATTTTTTTCTGGTTGATTATGATGTCAGACTGGCAGTCCTTGCAAGATGTGCCATTTAAATTGTGTGACTATTGACATATTGTTCTCACCTCTCGTGGTACTTCCGGGAGGGGTATGTCTTCCACTGCCCCGGAATCTGACTTCGTGCGATGTGGCATCACCAACATGTAGTCGTTGTGTCTTGTCCTGGAAGGCAACAGATAAGTTTCAGTACTGTCTTTGACATTTGAAATTCAAGACTGGTTCTACATTTCCAAAAAAGCTATCTGGGGCCAAAATGAAAAATCATACTCTCAGAAAGTTCTAGGAGAATAGCATACATTTTCTGAGAGAATAACATATACATTTCTGAGAGATTATCTGAAAGTTTTCTGAGATTCTCTTCAAAATTTGTGATGTTCTCTCAGAAATGTATGCCTTTCTCTCAGAAATGTATCCTATTCTCTTATAACTTTCTGAGAGTGTGATTTTTAATTTTGGTCCCAGAGGAGCTTCATATATCCACTATCCAGGCATATAGTTTGTTGTGAAATACTGTACCACACAGATTAAAATGGACATCGAACTAATAGATAACTCGTGATGAGGTACCTCAGCACACCTCCACTAACTGTCCATTCAGGTTACGGTCGACGAATGAACATTTTACTATTAAAGGATGTCAATGACCTCATAGCAGGCCCTATCCATTGCATTGAAATGAACTATTAATGTGTCATCGATGAACTTGTGACCTCGTTGATACTCAGTTGGTGACTTGCTTTGATTGCATTGAAGGTATAGGATATGACCTCACAAATTGCTTATGAGTCATGGAGAATAACATGGCATGGATAGGGATATGATCTCACAAGGAACATTTCAGTCCAATTTTGTAAGCACTTGACATTTGTTGACTGTAAATATCAATTGCTATCAGGGCTTTGGAGTCAGGTAGTAAATGAACCGACTCCGACTCCCGACTCCTTTGGCTTTTTGAAAAGCGACTCCGACTCCTTAGGTCTCCTAAATTCTGACTCCCGACTCCGCTTATCGGCATTATTTCACACAAATATTACATGATTAACATTGGGCAAAAAGTACTTCTAGAAATTTTCCACTGGCTTTTGTACTTGCATATCTGTTCAAGAAATTTTTATCAAAATTCAATGTACATTTCTATTTGTTGTAAAGTTCTGTGTTTTTGTAAATTATTTTAATTATTTTTAAGGAGTCAGGAGTCACCAAATTAATATTCGACTCTTGACTTCACCTGAAAATCAAAATTCGACTCCAACTCGACTCCACCCAGAGACTTTGACTCCGCGACTCCGACTCCAAATCCCAGATTACTATATTATTATACCTGAATTCTATGCCATTGAGAACTGCAGCAAACTCGCCCAGTCCAATAGTCTTCAAGTAGTTGGAATGGTCATGCATGGCCATCATCTGATGACCGGTGTGACTGTCCACCGAGTACGGTTTCTCTCCTCCGTTTAGAACGCGCACTTGCTTTATTCCGGATCCTCCAGATTGCCTGACCGATTCCTCGATACTTTCTTGTTGTAGCATTACCTGGAAAAGATAATAAAAAATTATAAAAATATTTTCTGGAAAAAATTTTGGTAGTTGTAGCTATGTCTAAAAAAGATAATAGCAATTGTAGCATTGTAGGTAAAGTTAGAGCATTTGTGGCATTTTGTGGAAAAGATGAGAGCAATTCAACAATATCTGTAAATGATAATAGCAATTGTAGTATTGTATGGAACAGATGATAGTAATTATGGCATTGTCTAGAAAAGATAAGAGCAATTGTAGCATTGAATAGAAAAGATGATAAAAATTTTAGCGTTGTTTAAAGAAGATCGCACCAATTGCAGCCCCATGGGCGGGGCACAGTGGGACACTTAACGAGCATGGTAGTAACTCAAAATTACTCCAAACGTGTAAAAGGTAGGAACCTGAAACTACTGGACCATATACCCAACGTCATATTTCTATAATGTATAGCTGATCTCATTAAACTTCACCTATTACCATAGGTGAAGTTTCTTGTTTTCGTAATTAAACTTCACCTATTACCATAGGTGAAGTTTCTTGTTTTCGTAATTAAACTTCACCTATTAATATAGGCCTATATGTTGCAAAAGTAGCCATTTTGGAATTGCTCACTGTTACCTCAGTATTTCACCTAGAGTTATGAAATTATGTACAGGCTTGGTACAGGTTATGGCCTGAGGGTATTGATCAGGTACATGTACAATATTCAAGTACTTGTCAATGTACTTGTCAATGTACTTGTCAATGTACTTGTCAAAGTACTTGTCAATGTACTTGTCAATGCACTTGTCAATTTACTTGTCAATTTACTTGTCATGTTACTTGACATGTTACTTTTGCATTGAAATTACTATTGAAATTACTTTACCAAGTACTTTTCAAATTACTTTGAAATTACTTTTCAAATTACGTTTCGAATTACTTTTCAAATTACTTTGGAAATTTTCAAATTACTTCTGTCATTTCGTTTTTTCGTTTCGACCAATATTTCTAGGTGAAGTTTTGTTACTGCTTGCAGTTACTCATTTCTAGTTTAACTTGTTTCTGCCAACATTTTGGAACACTTGAAAATAAAGAGGGATAATGGCAATTCTAGCATTGTCTGTAAGGGACAATAGCAAATGTAGCATTGTCTGTAAAGGATAATAGCAATTACAGCATAATCTGTAAAGGATAATAGCAATTGCAGCATTATTTGAAGAATGATAGCAATTCTGGCATTGTCTAGAAAAGACAATAGCAAATTTAGCATTTTCTGCGAAAGATAACCTTAATTTTAAAATTGTCTGGATAAAGATAATAGCAATTCTGGCATTCTCAAGAAAAGATAATGGCAATTGTATCATTTTCTTGGAAAGATAATAGCAATTGCAGCATATGTTGGAAGTATCGCTACATTTTTTAATTTATTCGCATAGGGTAGTTTGACTTGAGTAAATCTCTCCGATACCAGATTCCTTCGCTGCAATACGGGTGTGGGAGTGATTTTGCTCAAACTGCTGGATTCCAACATCTTGCAAGGAATATCTAATTTTTTAGTTATACTTTTGATAGCGGAGTGATTTACTCAGATCGCTATACGTTTCTAACAAGTTGCAGTTAATTTCTGAATACGTGGGAATCTGTTGTTGGAATTATTTGCGCAAATCAAATTAGGAGGCCGTGCAGTTCTGACTGTCACTTGATTTAGATTCAGTCTTTTGCAAATTCAAGGAGTATGACCTTGGTGCCACCACATGGCCTTGTGTGTTCAGCGAACTTAATAGTTAATACTGCTGCTACTACATTGTAAATATAAATTGCCACACTGCTTTATACATGCATGAGACGTTGGATAAAAAATATTTAAGTTTATACGATACTTGTGGGATATTAAGTGCTCTTAGGAAAAATTCTAACTTCAGCAAAAAGTATGTGTGATAAAATCCAAGTTCAAGTTCAAGTCTTTATTTTTAATACTATTAAGGTACAGGGGCCTGACACCATGCATTCGGCATATTCAAAAATTTGTGACTGACACACATGTATATATATTAATAATTAATAATAGTTAAAAGAGATTAAAAACTTTAGACTTAAGTAAAAGGAAATCAAATATTACAGACTTAATAGATAGTTTTTCAGACAATTTTTCAAGACGGGAAGGGAGCAGTTGTAATCAACGGGGTTGCCCAGTGTATTAAAGCAAATGAGTCCAATTTTTACCCTCGGCCGTGTTCACATGGCCTGAGTATTGCTGAGGGTAGCGGCATCCGTCTGTCTGTCTGTCTGTCCACCATCCTTGTGTACACAATAACTCTTTTTTTATCCTAGGATGAAATTCACAGGGATTTTGCATCACTATGATATGTTGAATGAGTTCTGAAATGAGTGACCTTGACCTACTTCTGTGACCTTGGTGGCCATATTTGTGAAAAGCTTGTGTACGCGATAATTCCCCTTATATTGACCCTAGGATCACCAAACTAACATGGATCATGAATCCCCATAAGACCTTGAATGAGTTTTGACATGAGTGACCTTGACCTACTTTTGTGACCTTGGCGACCATATTTGTGTGAAAAGCGTGTGTGTGCAATAACTCCTCTTGCATTGATCATAGGATCACCACACTCACAGGGATTATCAATCACCATAAGACATTGAAAGAGTTTAGACATGAGTGACCTTAATCTACTTCTGTGACGTTGGCAGCCATGTTTCTGAAAAGCTTGTGTACATTATAACTACATTTGTATTGATTGGAGGAAAACCAAACTCACAGGGATTGTGGTTCATGGTACAAACTTGAATGAGATCTGACATGAGTGACCTTGACCTACTACAATCTTTAAAAAAGCACTGTATCTATGGCCGAGGGTAGCACTTGCGTCAGCAGGTATTTTTATATATGAAGCAAAAATTTTGTGTTATGTGCACACCTCCCTTTTTTCTCTACTGTTTCATGCCTCTGGCTATAAAACTAAAGCAAGAAATAATAAGTTATCTTTTTAAACATCAGTATTGAGCTTGAGCCTGATTATGTTTTTTGGCTTCATTTTTTGGTGAGTACTGGAATTGCTTTCAGAATTTTTGGTAAAAACTAAATAAGTTGAATAAACAACTTTTTTATTTTTAGAAGATTATCTTAGCTAATTGTCCGTTGAGAGTTGAAAAATCTTTAAGAAAAATGACTTTGTATCAATGTGTCGTGCTGAGAATAATTTTATATGGCTATGTTATTTTAGATATACCTTTTTACTACCCATGTCCTCTCTGTCATGGATCAACAATGTTTAACACTATGTTAATATGGATATGTTAATATGGATAGACTAAACGGTTAGGCATTTCACTTGTCAGTATTTTTGCTGTGAACTTCGAGTAAGTCAGGGCAAGAAGGCCTGGCAAGCTGAGAGGCATCCCAGCTTTAAATTGAACAGGTTCATTTCTGGTGCTCCTTTTTGTGGGTTGGATGCACGCGCATGTGTACCAATAATACTCTATAGACAATACAAGCGTATGCAATTCGAATTCTGAGATTGCAGGAGCAGAGCCATTTTGCAAATAACACACAGATATGGTGCAAATGCAATAGTTGACCTTGTACATCACACTTATTTTGATAATGTTCTGGCATGCAAAGTATTTTTTCTTTTATAGTATTTGCATATTTTAAAGAAATACAAAACTGGTGGGAGCCTATGTCAAAGTCACATGACAAATTCCAATTAGAATACAATCATAGCAGTGATCACAAACTCTTATACATTGTTTGTTACTGTTTGTGCGTTCAGCAGTTAGACACGAGATAAAAATGTATAAGAATCTGCAACTTGTCGAAACAACAACACCCAACAACAACTGTGAATTTTGAGAGAAAATGTTTTTCATAGTCAACTGTCAAATTTGATAGAATCTGTGACAAATATATCAAAACATGTCCAGGGCGTTTCTTGGACTGGTCATATGCTAGTATATGGATTGATTAAATCGATCTACAAGCCCTGATATACTATGTCTATCAATGAATGGTACTTCTGCTCATGACTGGATGGTAAAAAGCGGCTTTAAATTGGCATCTTAAGTTTGCAGAACAAACAGAACCAAAGCACAGTCACAATTTATGAAAGTCTGCAGCCCAGAAGAAAAAAAGGGAAAGGTAAGAAAAGTAAATGGGAAGCCTCAAAAAGAAGAAGCCCGATAAGGAGCTTTACAGATGATTTCATATTTGTAGACAAAAGGCCTGAAAAAAAAAAATCATGTTCAGTCTTTATGTCTACAAATATGAAATCATCTGTAAAGCTAATTGTGACTGAAAAAAAGAAGAAGAAGTTTCCATTGGATTATAATGGGGTGTGGGGCAAGAAGGCTGTTTGCAAGATTTTAAAAAAAATGCCCATAATTTTGATAATATAATAGATAGACAGTTGTGTCACTAGTTGTGAGTAGAGTCAAGTGAGACCTTTCTAACTACATAAGCATTTCAATAATTGACCTGAAAAAAGTAGGTCAATTGGCACATTGAAGTTATGGGGGCTCCATGCCCCAACCTACTCTATTACATATAGGTGAAGAAATCTAGAAAGTGCTGACACTATGTAATAAGTATTTGTGTTATCAGGATAGTTGTTAGTGCTTGAGGCTTCCAAATGGTGGTTCATGCAGTTGATTCCATCTTTGGCTGAGCCACCTGGACGTATGATGCACAGTAGTTATAGTCTTCCTTCACCTCGGCTGAGTTATGGGGGGCCCAATGCCCGACTGACGATACATAAAGGTGAAGAGATCAAGTAAATGTTGACACTGCTTATTGTCACCAAGATGAGTTACTTTTAGCCCTTTCCCAGAATCTTCACCCAGAGAATGTGTCTTCAGTGAGAATCTTACTTATTGCAAATCTGGGTGCTGATTCTTTTTAAAGTTCTTTTTATAAGTTCTTCCATGCTCAGTTACTCTGAGGAATGCAAAACCTTTTTGTACCACATCTTTGCAAGGTGCATTTCAGTTAATCATGACACATTTTTACAGTCTGTCACTTTGATATAGAAAAATAGTGGACGGTTGCACTACACTGTGTACCGTTTGCTCTATGTGAAGCGACCTAGTTAATCATAAAATCTTAAATTTTGGACAAGAAACCAATTCAATTACAACATAACATAGCCAGTATGCTGTATTTAAGTATTAGACATCTTGATGTGAAATTACAAGCATTAAATATTCAACAATCAAAAGATTTGGGGATTCTAGTAAAAAATGCACTATAATTTACTAAAACTGCCTAATCTCCCAGAAAACTTAACTGATTGATTCCAAAATTTGTATGTGTATTACTTGTACTATAAGACAGCATACTGGCTATAATGCAATGTTTGTTGTTTGCTCTATATATGAGAACTAGCAAAATGTAAAAAAAAATCCTTAATTAGGTCACTTGGTTAGTACACAGTGACTATGAAAATGGCACTTTGTGTGTCATCATGCTTATGATTTGTCATGATCATACCCAATACTTTAAATGTTAATTTAATTTAAGGAGACTTATCCCGCTTGTTGGTGACAGCCAAACGAAAGGATTATGCATCTGATTTTCGCTCTAAAATCAGTTATGACAAGTCGAATGGCCTTCTCTTGATCATGACAAATCAAACAGCCTCTATGTTTCCCATGTTGAAAGTAGAGAAGATGACACTTCATCGGCTATCATGAGTCAAAGTGCATTTTTCGCAGTGAACTGGTCCTCATTTTTTCTATATCAAAGTGACAGACTGCAAGGGGGTTAGCTCAGTTGGTAGTGCTCTAGTTTCCGATTGCTGGTTCATAAGTTTGATTCCAGTGGTATTTGTAGTACTGTTGGAAAATTTTGACTGAGTAGGCCTATTCATTTGCCTTTACCCCTTTTTCTAGCAAGGGTAAACGCCAACGAGAACACCCCAATTTGTCATTTTTGAGGCATTCCTGAGCATGTACATATGACTGGGGTTTTCTTAGGATTAGGAGAGTTTTTCACAGTTTTCAGATGGAAGTCGCTCATCTTAGTCTGGAGTTACTGCCACAAGTATGACGAAATTCTTGAGGCCAATAAAAGATTGTATCAAAGATTCTAAAATGATTATATTGCTTGTGTAAAATGTGCTCTTTCTGATAGTGACCAGGCATCTCTACTATAATTTGACATCACTATCTTGCTATTTAATGCATGAAAAACATACCGAAAAATGCTAATTTTCAGACAAAAGTGTCACATGTCAAAGCGTGGCTGTCTCTTTATTGATACAGTTAAGGACAAAATTATAAGCCCCCTTCTGGACACCCCCTTTAATTCCATTTTTCTCCAAAATGAGATGACAAAGACCAAACATCTTTTCACCAAAACTGTATTTCTATGGAATTTGTAATATGCAAGATCAGTTTTTCCAAAAATGCCAAAATTAATTGAGACAAGTAAATAAAACTAAATTTATTTGGGACAAAATTATAAGACCTTGAGGCTTGCCGCCTCTGGGTGTCACCTGCCTGCTTTTAAATGCTTTATAACACTCCCAAGATATTAAAGAGAGCGAGCCTTCAACATAGCTCAGACACTGTATTCAGCGTCCTTTCTTCCTTGAAATTCATTGACAGCCCCCAAAATTGATGGTGTCGTGGTATACACCATGGCTGCATACAAAAACTCACTTTTTTCAAAAAGTATAAGAAGTCGGCAGCCGAGTCTTGTTCATTATATACCCTCCAGTGTAAAAACACAACAAGAATTTGGATTTTATGGTTTTAGAAGACATTACCATGACCCCAACTGCTTTTCTGAGTGAATTATGCTAGTTTTATGGAAAAGTACTTGATGAAATAAAAAAATTTCTGAGTTATTTTCACATCTGACAAGTTTTTGTGTACCTTGAGTGCCAAGATCATAGAAACTCATAGAACAGACATGAGGCTGTATGAAGCCTCCTCAAGATGAGGTCACCAAATCCGCCATATTGGAACTGCCCTGAGACATGATGTCACAATAGACTAATTATGATGTGACGTCATGCCATTGTTATAAGTGACATCACTGTCATTTGTGATGTCACTGTACCATTGTGTCAGGATACAGGGCAGTTCCAAGATGGTGGATTTGGTTGCTTCATCTGTCAGAGCCTCATGTCCGTTCTATGTATTTCTATGGACTGTCTTCACATGGCTTTGTGACAAACCGGATACAGGGTTTTTCTGAGCCGTATTACTACAATATATAACTTACACCATCCCAATATGGCGGCCATCTTGTGGCGGCCATCTTGGATGGCGTAGAAGCAAGAGGGCTGGCCTATAAGGGAAGCTATTCATGCCCTGAGGGTATGAATAAATTAAGCTAATGAGGTAATTCGATACCTTTGAAGTAGGGTAATCAATCAAGTGTAGTTAATTGACCTGTCAAAGTTGACATGCAAGCTGTCACATGAGAGGGGTACATATAATTCACCTGTCAAAGCGGACATCTGCTTAATTATAAGGTAGCATAAGGTAGCAAGTTATGGTCTCATGCCAGTTAGTTGTATTTGAGTGGTTATAAAATTTGTATTTGAGTGGTTATAAAATTGCTTTAACTTATTGCCCTCAAAAGTATCTATTTGTATATTAGAAAAGAGTCAAAGTGTTAGTCACCAGCAATATTTTTAAAGATGTGTTTATATATTGAAATATCATATATATCTTTTTTAACAAATGAACTTACTACTGCTCAAAAAATAATAAAAATAAAAAATAGTCATTCTCATATACTATCAGAGTCAGAGCAGAATCTTAGGTCCCTATGGATCCTCAGTATCTTATAGAAGGTTAACTAGGCATTGTTGTCAGGAAAACTATGAGAAAAATGCTGCTACACTTGGTAATACACAAACTTTAAAAACCGCTGCTGTTTCTAAAATATTTTCATGGATACCTGTTACTACATTCACCAACATCGCAAAGTTAGAGAAAAACTGTGAAATGAGTCTAAATTTCCAATCCACAAACTTGTAAGAGAACCATCTGACAGCTGTAACTGTCAGACGAAATTGACTATGTATATCAATGTAGCCATGTGAAAAAAGGTCTGTGCTTTCCCTTTCTTCCCTGAATATTGTCAGGCGGACTAGCCCAGACATGCTCAATAGCATTCTGTGAAATATCGCAAGTATTTTATTCTGTTCGCTTTAATGGTTGAGGTCAATGATACAGGAGATCGACTACGATGGACTAACAATGTCGACAAGACTATTAAAATGCGTGCTGTAGCTGTTAGACTCAGTAGAACACCCGCGAACGAAATACAACCCAAGGGGAAACATTTAGACGCTTATAACCAGACGTCAACAACAACAGACTGCACAGGTGCGTGATTGCACCTGTGAAACTGAAAAAGTAGACCTCAATACATTCGCATCATGTTTTAAGCTACAATCCCCTACCTTATCCTATGCCTGCTTCTTCCTGAATCTTGTCTCATAGCGTACGATTGCAGAAGGCCATTCCACGTCACTTATTCGGTAAAATCCAGTTCAATTCGTTTCGCAATGGACGTATATTCGACATGTTTGTTTGGTGCAATCCACAAAATTTTGAAACTGCGCATCCTCCACCGCGCACATCTCCGGGCGCAGGTGTGCATTCTGGGAAGTCTGCAGGAGCTCAGGCTGATCAAGGCGACCTCTCTCGGCTTAGCAATGTACTGCCTGACGTGTGCGTCAAATCAACTTCTGACTAATTTTAACATCTATTTTTTCTTTCTTTTTGCCCTGGTCACCCCAACAGCGTCAATTAGAATGCATTTACTTGGCCCTGTGTCTGTTGAACTAAGGTCTAATGTGTTAAAACTTTCAGTCAGAGTGAATGTATTTCAGTAGGTGGCTGGCAGTCGGACAGATAACAGTGAATGAAGTGCATCAGACTCGATCAGTTGAGTGAGCATATTAAAATGAATTCTCTTCATTCAAAAACTCACAGAGGTGAGGATAAAGCGCTATTCGAGATGGGAGAGGAGGTTCAAGACAGTGGTGAGCTCAGGGATGTTGAAAGGCTGAGTTTAAATAGTGACTATCATTCCATTGACATAGGCAGTGCTGAAATACCTGATGACCGTGATGAAAGGCATAGTTTAAAAAGTGAGCAAATACCTGATGACCATCATGAAAGACAGAGTTTAAACAGTGGCCATGATTCTATTGACATAAACGAACTGCAACTGAATTTGCCTCAAAGGTCGGATTGGGATGATGAAATAGACTCCAGCAGTATTTTGTATTGGCCCCTGTGTGGTAGTTCATTTCCAAGAGCCGAAATAATATATCTCGTGCAGGTCAGCATATGTTTTTTAATAATCACATGTTGCCTTATAAATTTAAGTCTGCAAATTGGAAATAGCAACTTATGGGCCATATTGCTCGCCTCGAGCCTCGGTTACATTTTACCAAGTCCGGGGCTGGACAGAGCTAAAAAATTTACAGCCAAGAAGGAATTGAACAAGATTTGAGAGAAATTTTTTTCTTAAACCTAATTTTTTGAGAAAATTTTTGTCCTGTAAGAAAAAGCATAATACCCTGACCCCACACATTGTCACACAGTCAAATTACTTCCATCTAACATAGGCTTTGATAGGAGCAAAGCTTTTCTTTGCTGAAATCCAAAATATTGATGTTGTTTCTGTTGACTTCCTTTGATTCACAGAACTTTCATCAAGCATGGCTTTTTCCTGAAATCCAAAAATTGCCACCCCAGATAATTCAATTTGAAATTCCTGTTTTCACTCTAATTATAAAGGGACCCTAATGAAGCTTGTCTTGTGTGCATGATGGAATTGTTTAAACAGCTAGGTGTGCTGTTTACCCTACATTCCTCAATGGGTACAGTCGCACTCACCCTACACAGCAACCCTGGGAGATTACAGGAGGGTATTTTAGACTGGCTTTTACAAGGACTGGCTTAACATGCCTCTGTAGTTTTGGCACCTTCTTGTATCAACAGGACAGTCTGGTAAAGGCTTGGTGAGGTGGGAATTGAGCAGTAATAAAAAACTATTGTCAGCTCTCTGCTGTTTTGTTATTTTGGAACATTTCTTATAATGCTGCATTGGCTGTGGATTAAGGACTGCACCTCTGTTCTACTCACTGCATCTTGAAAGGGAATGATGACAAAAGGTCATTTCATAATTGGCTCCACTTCAGTAATTCCTTCTTCCATGTATGCCCTCTGCTAACTGTCCTCTGTCCAGAATCTTTCTGATTGCCATTGCCTACACATCTCTGCTACAACTTCATCTCAACATTGCACTTTACACCACAGGATTATTTTACTCAGGGATTTCAACTCTTTTGCTACCAGCATTTCTAATATTGAAAATGGCAAATTTTTTCACCACTGACCAGCTGACCAGTATCACCAGCCAGATCGGAGATGGTGTCTCCTCCATGGAGCTGGACCTTCAGCTCGCAGAGAGGAAGGAGCACCATCGTGTTATTGTCAAGCAAACAAGCGGTGACATCCGACAGATGATTGTGCTGTTTTGGAAGGACCTCGAGACCCTAGTTCAGGAGATGAGGAACCATCGTTATGCCCTGCTGACAGTGCCAGCACATCAGCTGATCACCATTTCCCCTGAGCTGGAGCTTATTAAGACCCGACTCCCCGGTGACCCCTGGATCACAGGAATTGCAGCCATCAGGCCCGGAGACCCTCGGTTCCTGCAAATAGACTTTCTGAGAACCGTCATGCCCCTCTCCATCACACTCTTTGATCAACTCATCGAAACGCTGGATGAAATAATAGCCACAGGACATGCCAGGGCCTTTGTACCCCATATGTGCCGTCAACACGCTACATGACTCTGTACAGGAGGAGGAGGATCACCGAGGTGACAAAGGAGGATCGAGATGTAGCTGACAGATACTACATTAACCGGGAAGAGGCCCTCGTCATGGAGCCAGGACACCGCATTGCCAGTGCCCGTGAGACCGAGGCATATCAGGCCCGGGCAATGCTGTTCAGGCCCTACGCTCACATTAACACTACCACCACAGGAAGCATTGACAACCCCATAGTTATTCGAGACGACTCAATTCCGCAAAGGACTGCAGGTGGCTTTCTACCAGCAACTCACATTCTGTCCGAAACGTACACTCAACTACCAACTCCCGAGGCCATCTGCAGTCACTTTGCCATGAAAATTTTCGCTTTGACAATTATTAAGACTGTGGGCTTGCCCATGCATGTGACACATTATGACCTGAACTCTACAGCATCCTCGCATGCTCATGTTGCTCAAAACTGGAGGTACTTCCAGTACATATGCGATGTCGCACTTAGACATCTGAAATTCCCCAGGCCAACTCCCAGCAGTGCTTACGTCAAGGACCTCCTTAATGGAGCAGGCCTGGGGTCTCCATACCACATGGCCCTTCGCGAACTCAATTTGTCGACATGCCTGACGAAAAGTCAGTTTATGGAGACCACTGCCTTGAACGTGATCTATGCCAGCTATGTTCATAGCTTCCCCTCCCCTAGGCAACTTTCTGCATACAGATAAGGGAGAACAAAATGACAATGTTGATATGCTTGTGTGACAATGTTAAAGTGACAATGTTGATATGCTTGTGTGAATGCTAATTGAATTGTTTTTTTTTTGTCTTTTTTTTTTGGTTGGGGTAGGGTTGACAGACGCATTTTGTAAATATAACAATTAGGGGAAGGGATACATTTCGTATATTAAAATTATTTTCTATCTATAAATATTTCGTTTGTATATATTATTTCACCATCTACTGTTAAACTGAACCAGCTACTGTTGAATTTACATCAAAGTATCTCCATTTAGAAATACAACTGTCATGCAAATGAAAAATGAGATGTGAATCCTGCACTCATTGTGAATCTCAAAGAATATTATCGACTGATTAATTTGCATCAAAGTATCTCCATTTAGAAATACAACTGGCATACGAATGAAAAATGAGATGCGAATCCTGCACTCATTGTGAATCTCAAAGATTATTATAACAAAAAGAAAGAAACTGCTTCTTCACAGTGGTCTGACAAAAGGGTATGAGCAGAATTGTTTTATGCCTGGTAAAGTCTATGCATTTGCAAAAAAAAAAAATGAGGGTCTATCTGAAACCCTCATTGTGAATCTTAAAGATTACAGGCTTAAGAACAGGGTCTGGTGACACCTTGGTAATTCATTTTGGTTTTTTCTGAACAGATTTGTTTCCTCAAATTTGCTGCAAAAGAAAAAGTTTAGCCCACCTGGCTTTGGTTGTAATCCTTTTTTCAAAAAGAAGTGGCTAAATCAAATTACATTTTAACATTATCAAGAAGGCAAAGAATATACATGCGACAAATTAGAAATATGACAAACTCTTAAAATCTCATTTTAAAAACCTTTAATAAGTATTTGTTTCTATTTTGTCAAGGACACAGGTATGACAAGAAAATAAGCACAGCAGAAAGTATGACAAAGTAAATATTTTCTAAAGCACCTTTACTTTTATTAATACAACCCACTTAGAAAATTTACGCATAGTGACTTTCTTTCTTAGAATACCATTCAGAAAATAAAATTCTCTATATAGTCTCATCATTACCCCCATCATCAAACCCCATTAATATTTGTTGACTTCAATTTAATAATTTTTCAGGAATATAATACTCTTTTACTGGCAATTGATAAAAATACAAATGAAAGCATTTAGTTTAAAATCAACATGTTCTGTTTGAAATAATTTTAAAATTAAAATGAGACTTCCCCTAATTTTAACAATATTAAATCATAGCTTGTCAGTGTTGAGCAATTACAAAAGAAAAGCACCCTTAGCTCAAATGAAATAGTGACATTTCAGTACCATGTGTCAAAAATACAACTTGACAGATGCCAAACAGGTATCACCAGGTTTAACAGTAAAAACTAACTAAAAATACAGTGAGTCTAGCCTAATTTTAAACAATATTAAGCCATAGCTTGTCAGCACCATGAGCAAAAATACACCTTGACAGCTGTCAAAACAGTTATCACATTACACAGTACAATGAAAATAGTATTACAGTGCTACTTAAGTCTAATATATATGTACAGACACAAAAAAATGATGGTACTCTGAACCAGTTACAAACTTGGAAAAAAAGAAATAATTAGAGAAAATTGCATTTAAAAATAAAGAACCCAGAGCTGAAATAAGGCTTGGTCTACACTGGAAAAATTAGCTATTGTTATCAGTCAAAAAAAAAAAAAAAAAAATGGTTGGTAAGCACATGAAGATAAGAGCAATATTTACTTAGTATATCAATGTATTTTAAAAAGAAAATTTGATTAGAAAACGGATTTAGTTAAAGAAAGTTCTGTTTAAATATGTTATCCAGTGTCACAAAACAAAATTTTTACAGTTCTAATGTTCCTCACGTTAACGTCGTGGTCTCAATGAACGGGCATCTGCCCTAATAATGTTAGCCGGGTCTATATCGGCAGGAAGACCTCTTCTTCTGGCACGTCTTCGGACGACATTTTGTTCCTCGAGGGGGGCAATGACTAGGGCTGGCGGCTGGGGCAAGCGAGGCGCCGGGTGTTGCGCTGCCCGGGCGACTAGAGGACCGGCCTCTGGAGGGTCTACAGCTGGACCGGGAGCCTGGGGAGGCCGAGCGTCCTGGCCAGCTGGGTGCGCGGGCCCCGGGGGCCGAAAAGGCCGGGGATCGAGTCGGGGGGCTCCATCAGCCGCTGGTGCGATCACCGGTAAGGCGGCTCCCTGAATACCGTCTGGTGTATTCAGGGGGGCAGGTGCAGGGGGGAGTCCGAAAATCGTTGTGAGGGGCAAGTTCCAGGTCCATATCCTTGTGACGTATCCCTGAAAAGAATCAAAAAGTGAAATTAGATAACTAATTAACAGAAACACATGGAAGTGTATTTAATTTGATACAAAAGGCTGCTGTCACAAAGAAAATTTACATAATAAAGTATACGTACTCTATTTAGATGTCAATCAGAGTGCTGTCCGCAGGTACAAGGCGAATCGTTTCTGGAGTACGTACTCTGCACTGTTCATTGACATAGCCCAGGTTATTGCTAGCTGCATCAAGTTGCCTGCCATACTGCGAGGGCTTCTTCTGACAACAATTCTGTTTACAATTTTCTCTTATTGTTGACACGGCCAAACAAGGTAACAAGAGGAAATTACAGTACGTCTCGGCAGTCTTGGCTATCCAGTTGGGGTACACTTTGTCGTATGCATCAATACGGATAAGAATAAAAGCGGAAATCACCCCTAAAACGGCCATCAAGATCAGCAGTGCAACAGCGGTCCATCCACAGGCCTTCTTCCAGGTGGGCGTCGGGGGTGACAGGCTTGCCGGCGTCGGGTTCTCGGGCGTGGTTCCCCTGGAGGAGGCCCCCGTGCTCGCGTCTTGAGTGCTCCACAAGTTCACAGTGTGACTTTCCACAGTACACGTAGACTCCAAGGGTGCGTCGGTCTTGAGACTGCTAGGGTCAAGAACACTACACTGCAGCCACCAGTAATCCTCAACAACCTGTGCGCAAAATTCCTCGGAAACCGTCTCAATTCTGGCATCTTGAAATCCATAGGTGTTGTCCAGGGAATCCATATCAAATCGGTCGGGATGGGTGATCGTCATCGTTAGCCATTTGTCACGTCGCAGTCTGTAAGGAATTTTAGGAGCTGTATCACTTTCCAAGCATGTGATACCATCATCCTCGCAGTCGCAATTCCTTGTCTGACCGCAGAGAAAACTTTCTCCTAAGTCGAGACACACCACCGCTGTCACCAGCAGTAGCAGGCCTTTCATGATGGATCCTTAAAATTCCTAAAGTTATTCTCTGATATTCTGAACTTTCTCTCTCAGTCAACAAATACAATCTGACAGTAAAGTTGGCCTCAGCAGTTCACCAAGTAGTTTTGACAGTTGACAGCAAGCAAGCTAGCAGCATGACACGATTACGTAATCGAATGCATTGCATTCACCCTTTGTCTCTGTCTGGATCCAGGGTAGCTAGACAGGGGGCAAGCTAGAACCAACTAGTGAATGTTACATAATATTACATCGCATTGAGACTGGTTGTCTGCTATTTTAGCAGTTTCATTCTTAAGACTGCTATAGAGCATTGTCTGGAATACTATAGAATCTGTATAGTCTGAGTAATATTTGTGTCTGTAATATATGAGTGATTCTGCTCTTTTTTTTCAATGAGCTTTTGAATACTATTGATATGATCAGAGGTTCAGAAAATAATGGGCATTGACAGTACAAATTTCTACTCATATGAACAAAAAGCAAAAAGAAAATAAAACAAAGAAAGTGACCATATTTGTTCTGCTTTTATTTATTTATTTATTTATTCCTTTAGCAGTCACAAAAACAAACAAAGAAACAATATAAGCCCTGAAAAAATACAAAAAGAAAAAACAGTTTAACCTATCTATTAAAGTTATTGTACAGTTGTTTGTGTTCTATTTTTTATTTTTTATTTTTTGGAATACTTTGTCCTGTTCACAATTTCATAGGCTAGTATACATTGAGGGTTCACATGAGCTTTTCATATAGTGTAAATGATTGTCAAGGACACCAGGCTGTCAGGCAGCTGGTTACCCTTTCAGAGGGTGAGTAATTGTATTACCACCTTTGAGCATGCAATATAACAGTCAATTGAAACTTCTCATATGAGTTGTCCCAGCACAAAAGCCTAATTTGTTGCTGTATAGGGAGCTGGGGTGAGGGGGCTTAAAGTTGCAGGCAGGGGGGCTGTCACAATTAGGGCCAAAATGAAATGGCTGCCCCAGTGGCCTGTGTTCTTTGCATTTTTTATTGAGGCCATTTGACTGCTCATCAATCATGTGCAATTGTGCTCACGCAAGGGAAAACTTTGAATTTCAGGGAAGAGTCTGATCAGGTTACTGAACATAGTCCCAATGAACAATCACATCAGGCAAGCAGGGGATTACCAGGGGGGTGCAAGGGCTAGGGACTAAAATGAGGGGGCACCTCTCTAATCGTATATTGGCATGTCCACCTACCAACTCTTCTAAACTCTTGGTTCAATGAAGCATGAAAAAAAAGAATTATGTCAGTAGCTGTTGTCACAAATTCCTCATCAGCCAAAGGTTGAACATCTTTCTACCAGCTTTGGTCAGCTCAGGTAAAAACCTGCTTTAAACAAGGATCTATGCCTATCAGTACTCGCAAGTGAAAGCAGTTTTATTCTCATCCAAACAACAGTGAACTGTACTCATTAGCTTTTTGTTGCTGAAAAAACAAAAACAAGGAAAGAAGACAATTCAGCAACCTTCAGACTCTGGACTTCAGACTCCGCATCTCCAGGGGACCTTTTTGATCACAGGTAAGTCATTTGTTTATCATATCAGTGTGCTAAAACTCGAAATTAGATTTCCTTTTATTTTGGTTAGATTATCGTTCTTGACCAGGTGCGTCGGCCGTGTTAGTGTATTTGAGTGCGTTTTTTGACGGTCAAATAGTCAGTTTTTAGCAAATTGAAAGTTGTCAAAGTGTGGACACTCTCAGTCACTAGCAAATCACGCTCGCAGGTTTTAAGGAATCATGTCAAGGGCCGTATTCTCGTTAAATTCTCAAAAGTGCGCATATCATACAAGGTCCAGAATTGGCATTTTCCAGACACCTTCATGACATTAAACTCCAAATTCGCCTAACTCGGTCATCATTTTACACGTACAAGACATGTCGAGTGCAGCTAAAATATAGGCCTAACGAATTATAGCTTTATATCTCCAAAATGTCACCATTGGGCCAAATTTTCGTTAAATCTTGATGCCCCTATTTTGACGAACGCTGAGTAAGATGGAAGAGCAGGCTTAGATTACATGAGTTGACCTGTAGAGGACGTAGTAGTACGGTGTAACTTGAAGGAGCCCCCTAGCGTTAAAACATATCTCTGTCATGAATCCACAAAGCTCAGAAGGGGCATCTCTGCGCATCAAAAAAAAAACGTTTTGTTATTCTTTATTTCTTTAAATCTGGCCATTTCAATGACCCTGAGAGTAGAGACAGGCAGGATTGGGGTGAATCTTGGTCAGCAGTCCCTCGTACCAATGGCCGAAGCAGGTGGGGAGGGTTAGAAATTATTCATTTTTAATATTTTTTCATTTTCGCAATATTTTCTGGGTTAAAAACTACGTAATTGAAGGTAGGCAACTCATGCGCCTAAGTTTTCAACAGCTCGGTCTCCCCTGAGCACTGGGGTCTTAGAGAGTAGAGCATTGTTGTCATGTCTTTTCATGCGCCTACTTTTCTTCTGCGACAACTAGCTCTCTGAACAGTCCGCCAGAGGGGGCTTATCAAACTTTTCCATCGGCGTCTGCCTCCCGCGACAGTTAGAGCAGACGCTCTTCATTTTCAGGCGACTACTTTTCTAATGCGACACCTAGCTTTCTGTAAAATACGCGAGAGGGCGCATGAGAAGCTTTTTGCTCGGCGTATTTTCCCCTCGACAACTAGAAGAACCGATAGGGGCGCTGTGCGCAGTATGTCGTCTGCACGTCTGCTCTACTCTAGGCAAACACGCCACCTATTGCTCTCCCTCTATAGCTCTTGGTCCTCTTTGTTCAACGTTTTGCCCTGCACCGCGCTGTGCGCACTCAAACATCACATCACTTGCTCTGTCTGTTAGTCAATTCTTCGGGCATCTCATGCCTGCGCAGTTGGTGCTTTAGTCCACAATATTATCCTGCAATGCTTTAGTCAGTCTGTCATCCCTGCGCCTCGCTCGGAGGTCTTTGTAAACAACTCGTTTACAGGCCTGTGTCTCATGTCATTGTCAAGCTGTTGTGTCAGCTGTTGATAGTCCAGGGCCTAAGCATTCCCCTTTGCACTCTTAACATTCAGCTTTCTACCAGCGCTGTTAGGTCGAGTCGTCATTGCTTTGCAAGTTTGGGGGTGGTTAATTTGATAATATTGAGAAATTACCTCATGGAATCCAATAATTTTTTGTTGCTGTTTGTTTTGACATAAGTCAGCTCTGACCAAATAATCGACTTTGGCTTTAGATTTGAATACAAATGCATGCTTTAATTCGAAAATATTGCTCTGCAAAGTCAAAAAAAAAAGTTGGCAAACAATAGCAAGTTGCAAAGCAATGCTGAGTAGACCTTGCATGGGCTTTTTGCAGGATCTCAAAATTAAAAAACAATGAAAAAACAGAGTCAATGATACTTTTGTTGATGAAAATAAATTTATTCTCTCATATTAATATACACAACACTACACAATATACGTACATATTTGAATATCCAACACCACACAATCTAACTGGACAAAATTTCAGTTTTTTTTATTTTTATTTTATTTTCACAAGAAAGCCAAACACCTCACTGATGAATGGGCAAATAGGCACATTCTTACTCATGACAGTCTACTAAATACAATGTCAGAAATACATTTACTTCACACATTTTAAAAAGCTCACTGCTGAGCTCTAGACCTTTTACGACAACAGAGTGGAACACTTCTACCAAAAAAAAAAACAAACTAGAATCACACGCGATGATGAAATATTTTGAAAATCATGCTTCTTTCAGCTCATCAAGTTTTTTTCAACCAAAAACTAGAACCGCACGCGGTGCTAAAATGACAGGAGAAATATATGTTGTCACTACGATTAAAAATCCACAATGTAATACATATAGCTTTTCTGCAAAAACCAGTATTATTGACAAATAGGGACAAGGTTGGTAATAAAGGCATGCTCTAAGGCTCCTCGACATTAGGAACCGAGACCGAATAGTCGTCTGCATTCAGTCCTAATGCAGTCGCGCTTTTTCTTCAGCTTGGCCAGCACTCTCTCCCAATTATAACCTCTACACCAAAAGTAGGCAAAAATTAGGCAATAAAACGCGCAATGTTTAGTGTCTAAGAGTTCCTTATTGAGCATTTCGCATTTGTGCTTCTTGGTGAACTTCTCAAATTCTTTTCCGTAGGTTTTGTGCCAAGCTTCGCCAAGGCTGTCGAAGAGCAACACTGAATCATGAGCAACCACAAGCACAACCCAGTGACCAATATCAGGGTTCCGCGAATGTCCCATTTGGCTGGTACCGCCTCCGCTAATGGGCGACCACAAGAAGGACTTCTGAAAGCCCGCTCCACTGTCGCTCACCTCGGTGGCAGGAATCGAGATGTTTTCCTGGGGGAATGGCCTGGCAACTCCGCGACTTCTGTTATCCCCTGCAGAATCCCCAGATTTACAGGGATCACGACAACTGTGCCTACTTCCCGAGCTGCGTTCGCCACTCCTGCTACGACTCCTGGTGCGGCTCCGACTTCGGCGCCCGTCTCCATCAGACCTCCCGCCTCCAAAAAGAGACCTCGTTCTATGAGACATCCACCGTGGTGCATAACCTCCACAGACTCCTCGGACTCCTCCCGCTCCAACGTACCCCATCCTCCCATCCTCCAGGCCTTCCGTGGGAGCCCTCGACGCGGCTGCAGCAACGGGTGAGTACACATTTTCATTTATCGTGACATTGAGAATGTAGCAGCTTTGTGTAGAGTCCTTGCTGATGTATGGTAATATTTGACAGGGTGCTATAGCCATCACAAAGTCGCATGTTTTCTGGTCGTTCCATAAAATCTCATAAATGGCCGAAGTGTTCATGTTAGGAAAGGTAGACGTTTCTTTCAAAATCCAATTCTAGACAGGCGGGCGTCTTGATCAGGGTTAGCATAACTACGCTTTCGGGTAGGGCTTTAGAGAAACGCAATTCCACCCGAACTGAACCGTCACGTGCGGTAGGATACTGTGTGTCTTGGTTTTGGGGATTTAAATCCACTACAAACAGACTGTACCCTCCGGGGAACTCTTCAAGACTGATTCTCTGACCGTTTGGAGGGGTTTTACTCTTCCCAGCATACAGGCCCGTGTAGCCCTGAATATATTTGCCTCTTTGGAAATCAAAAGTGAGCGGTCCTCTAGCCGTTGGACAGCCTGACAGACTTATGGTCAAATTATTTAAAAAATAATGATGAAAAAAAAATGGATTTTTTTGGATATTTCCAATTAAGCTGTCCCCTGCGACGAAGGCAATTGCAAGCGAGCTCGGGATTTTGGATTGAAAACAATCCTCCATATAGTACGAGGTTATTCCGCGGGCTAAACTAAACTTGCGGATGTCCTCTTTCAAGTAAAAGTAGCGAGCACGGGAAAGCCCGGAGCGGAGTACTTGCTGGTGGCCTACAAGTACTTGCGGACTAGGCGTCACCTGTTTCACTATCAGAGTAATATCCTGTATTTCCAAAACGTAGTCGGTGTCTTTGGTATTCGCCGTTATTAACCTAAACTCCGAACTGGTGGGGACAAGCATTATGTCTACAGAAACTGAATTTAAGAGATATTTCCCCGTCTTGAATACATCCACATCCAATTTCGACTGCACTTCCACCGATTTACTGCCTTCCATGAGCGTCGCCCTCTTTCTAAAGCCTTCATTACCTCCGTAAGCCATGGAATTAGTGTCCATATACCCGGCAGCGTCTTTGTAAAACATGGCGCATTGGAGTTCCTCATCGGACATTTCCCTCTCCTCCAGTAGAGTGTTCATCATGGCCATATAGCAGTAGCCCGTCACACCGCCCATTACGACCGTGTCATTATAGCGTACCTCGGCTTGATGCCAGAGTGCTTGGGATAAATTATTCACCGGACCCACCGAATATGGTCCTTCATCACCTTGTTCGACGTCTTCACCACCGCCGGCTTCTTCGGCGTCCTCATCCCTCGTTTTCTTGGGTTTCTTTGGCACCCTACTCCCGTCGGAGCGTAAAATGCGAAGAGTAGTCCTAACAGTCACATCGGAGAGGTCCAAGTACGAAGAACCCGCCCCGGGAATTCTAAATTTGACATTGCCCTCCGTTGAGAACTGATTCGAAGCTTTGTACTGAATATACTTGCAGTCCTGCACACCTAAATTCGAAATGGGCGTGGTGAAGACGTCGAGGGCTGTTTCGTATGCGAGATCGGCTTCCTTTAAAACTTTTTCTCCACTGGCCATATTGACAGTTTGATGATGCTCTCTCTCTCTCTCTCTCTCTCTCTCTCTCTCTCTCTCTCTCTCTCTCTCTCTCTTTCTCACCGAGATCTAACCGAAAATATCGGAGTTGTCCTTCCCCTTTCTCGACTTTTTCCCACCGCTGGCTGCCGATTTCTTTCGAGAATTTTTGTCACTAGTCTTGGTACGCTTGCCTGTGCTTTTGGTTCCGCCACTACCGCTGCTCTTCCTTTTCCTCTTGCCCTTACCTCCCGATGATTTGGAGGCGACTGAAGGCGCCACATACTTGGGTGTGTTTTTGTCCATTTCCGCTCGCGCCATGTTGGTGAATTGCTCCACAGGTGTGACAACTTGGAGGGGGAGATCTTTAGAGGTGCTGGTGTGAGGTGTCCCCGACTTATTCTTAAGAACCACCAGTTCGGGTTTTGCTCCCCACGCATAAGGTTTTCCGACCGTTTGTTTGAAATGCTCCACCCAGGCGTCATTACCTATGGCTGCCACGGACTTGTATTGGGGATCCATTTCAAATCTAGTGAGCAGCGGCTGACGTGTCTGTCGTTGTTGCTGTTGTGCAGCTCCTGCAAGGGTACGTTGTCGCTGTCGCAGATTTCTATACTCAGCTCACTCAGACTAGTCACTCTTAGAGGTACGTATCGAACTGAAGGAAAACGCACGCAGCCGTCGCGTTTTATCTCGCCAAGGCTGAGAGAGGCTATGATAGGTCTGTACGTATCCCCCAAACAGGAAAGTTTGCACTCCTTACAGATCACGTATAAACTGTCGTATTTTTGTCCCCTCTTGATGGGCGGGAGGGATAATTCTATCAACCCTAGGCACCAGCACCCTCGCAGCATACCCTGTTGAAGATCATAGCGTTCGACCAGCCCGCACGTGAACTTCACCGGTGTGTTGCCCTCATGCGTCAAAGCATCCCGATTGCTCTCTAAGAATATTAACATGGTGGCCCTTCTCTTCACCGATGTTTTTTTCTTCCACCAGTTCTCCCCTTTGCAGTTGTTGTTGTTGTTGTTGCGGATGATGTTCTCTTTCTTCTTCTTCTTCTTTCACCAGTAGTTAGCTTCACTATGGAACTGGCTGCTAGCCATTCGTTATATTTTCGTGGCCAACTTTGATATTTGACCAGCTGCTCCTTCACGCCATTCCGCACGCGGCTCTTCAAGACTTTCTCTATCTTGAACAGGGCATTGGGGTCGTATCTAACGGGGGTTATTTCACCCGAATAGAATTGGCCTGCAACGTCCTCACCCGAGAAGTCCCTCAAATAATACACGGGGACGCCTTCGTACACGCGTCTGTCCCTCACGGTATACACTTCTCCTGTAAATTGTTCATCGTATGCCCGGTCAAAGGGTTTCTGTCTAAAGTAGGCCACGCGTACAGTCTGGCCAATGGTAAAGCTGTATTGCTGTCTCTTTCCCTCACCGGGTCCAACATCCTGAGTCCTTCGCTTCCTTTGGCCCTTGGTAGGCAGAGCGTTCGCCCTTTTCAGAGCCCTCTTCAGGGAGTCGCGGTAGCTCTTAGAGTGCGTGACGTACTGATAGTCCCACACGCTCTGCTCGTTATCCTCGGTCACTTTGGACGGTTGGATGCCTATACTACTATGAGGAGTGTTGTTGTAGGAGTCGACAATGGCCTGTAGTCTTCCCTCATAGGCGTAGGAGTTTGTGTGTTGGAAAAATTGAAACAACTTTTTCTTTAGGGTTTTAATCATAATTTCGGAGTAGTTCGCTTTGGTTTCGGTATTGGCCAGTACGTGTCTCACTCCCCTGTCCTTGAACAATTGCTGTACTCGGTCATTGCGGAATTCCATGCCTCTGTCCGTCCTCAAGAACGAGGGCGCTAGACCCGCTCTGTCGAAAATTGCCGTGAAAGCCTCTTCATTTCGACACCTCCCTTATTTTTCACCGGTTCGACTCTGCAGAAACGTGAGAAGATGTCCACGGTGACCAGGATATAACCGTTGCCCGAATTACTCCGGGTGAAACGATTGCCCGTCAATACCAAAAGATCCGCATCCCAGTTGTGGTTCAACCCCTGAGAGATCACTCGTCTGTAGGCGGGCTGTCTCTGTCTCACGGCCTTGTGGAGAGTCACGAGGTCCTGTCCTTCGGCCCACAATTTTATTCTTCTCAGAGGAATGCGATATCGACCCTCTTTCTTTATGGCCTGGTGTAGCTTAGAAACGCTGGTGAAACTCCCAGAAGCTGACGGGTCGTAAAATCTCTTGGAGAGGTAGGAATCGATGTCACGAGGTAGTGCCATGAAGATTGTCGTTTTATCATTAATATTATTGAGTACGTATCCCTGGGTGGTTCACCTCCAAACTCTACAACTCGATCCAGGCTCTGCGCGCTCCCGAAGTTCCGCTACCTCCGACTCTCCTACCTCCTCTGCCCGTTTCCTCAACTTTGCTCGCTTTTCCTACGTTCGAGTCCGAGGACTTTTTAACGACTTTCTTGCCGTGCTTGTTCTTCAGGAAGTGCAGCACCCTCCTGAGTTTCTTATTGCCTATTAGTCTCAAAGGCACGTTTTTCTCAAGCAAGATTGCGTAGAACGTTTTGTAATCTTTAGGCAGAGGGAATCCCGAAGACTGAGTGTGTAGTAAAGAGGCCGAAAAGTTCCTTCGTCCCCCTTTACCTCCTTTGTAGGGCGCCAGAGCTTTGTAAATGGCCTCCGCATTTCCTCGAGTCACGTCGTTTCCGAGGGATGCTTGGACCTCGCTCAACACCGTGCGTTTCTCCCCCTTAGATTCGACGCGTCTGGAAGTTGTGGGCTTTGCCAACTCTGCCGAGTCTTTCTCGGAATCCTTTGAGGTAATATTCTCTTTAGGCTCCTCGACCTCATTATTCTCTTCCTTAGACCGGGTCACTCCCGTCTCCGAGAAATGGTTCGACTCGTCGCGTTCGGGGGAATGGGTTGTGGCCCGCCCAGCATCCCGTGAACGCCTTCGCCCCGAGTCGAAGTTTGTCCACCTTCGGTCGTCGGAGCTTTGGCGGGGTCCGTTTGAAGGGGAGCGTCGATCCGACGCTCCCCTTCGCTCGGACCCCGTAGCTTGCGATCCTTCATCATGCTGAGGTATTTTTCTTCGGGTACCACGTAAACTTTCCTGTTGAACTTCATTGACGAGGTCATTATTGGGGAATAGCCTCCGAGTCACAACGTCCTAATGGTTTGAGGATTTCCTTGTCACCACCAGCGCAGACGCTAATGTCTTTTGCGTCCTCTTCCGTCTCCTCCTGACTGGGGAAGTCACTGGCTAAGCCTGACGAGTGCTCGCTTCGACTCTCGCTTTCACTCTGAAACTCGCCAGTGTTGCCACACCCTTCGCTATCCTTCAACTCGGAGGCCTCGCGCGGTCTTTTGAGCAATGTCTCTTGCCCTTCCAACGCTTCTAGTTCTTCCTCTTCTACCTCTCCTCCCGCTTCCGACTCATCCGAATCGGTTGCGTTAGAACAAGAATCCGTAGCCGTGAGCTCATGAGATGATGATGATGATGATGCTGATGATGATGATGATGATGATGATGATGCTGATGATGATGATGATGATGATTCGATCTCGGTGTAAAAACCCTCCGTCTCAGTGCTGCTGCTGCTGCTGCTGGACTCCTCACTTTTTCCACCCGGGCTAGGAATGTTCTCCCCAGCACGTCGTGTGCACCGTCTAAACTTATCTTTCGGTCCCTTCTCGGAACTCCTCGGTTTCGACGCGCTCTCCAGTTCGCGTAAATAAGGATAGCACAGTTTCAGAAAGTGTAAAACTGTCTTGTGGTGACGCCTAAGGGACTCCTTGGCCTGAGAACGATGACGAATGGTCGCAAGCCTCCTCAGGAGAGCTTTACTCTTGGCCAGTTCCAGACAGGTGCCCGAGGATACTTGCAGACCCCCTCTTAGCACATTCACAATTAATTCTATAACTGCCAGCGCGTGTTCTCCATCAATCCGCTCAAGTAAACGTTGTGTTAGCCGCGGGGAGACTTTGTTCGTTCGAACCAGTAGTCTGATGAAAGGAATACATTGCAGCAATCGTGTTGACATGATGACAATTACGTCGGGTAATACGGGTGTCCCTGGGAGAGCCAAAGAGAACGAGAGCTTGAGAGCGAAATGACTGTCCCTTACTTTTTCGTGTACAGAATCAGAGCGTCTGAGGGTAGAATGCCTGTGCTCAGTCTTATGTCCTCATCGCCAGAGCCTGTTAGGTTGTTGACGAGCAGGTAGCCTCGCGGAACGCGAGTGGCGTCCTCCCACGCTTCCAAAAGTCTTTTAGGGGTGGAGGGGAACATCTGACGTGACAGGTGATGTATTTGCTGAATGTCTCTGCAGGTCTTCATCAGAATGAGGTAGCTGCTATTCAAATTTATGGTTCTCGAATAGCGAGATTGGTGAAAGATGTTCTGAGACAGCATTATAACGGAAATGCGACGGTGATGCACCTCCCGCGTGAATAGGGCACACATCTCGGAAGATTTGCCAATCTCGTCAAGCAGGTCATCCAGCACGAGTAAATTGTGATGTTGAGGGTCTTCAGAGCCCAGGCTCTCAATCAGTTCCCGTCCGGGTAGGCCTTCGTGTAACGTTAGGTTTTCCACATCGGCCTCCAATTGAGTAAACACTTTTTGATACACGCCATAGGCGTATACTATTCTCGCAGGAGGAATCTTGTACAGGCTTGACGCATTCCTCAGTATTTTCATTGTTAATACGGTCTTTCCTGACATCGAAGGGCCCACAATCATAGTCGAGGAGGGGCATTCGAAACGGAATACATTCTCCCCTGGTGATGAAACACTAGCGTCATCATGCTTAGCCGTAGTCGCTTCCCCATTCATGTTGATGACTCGTAAACCTCGAGCAGTGTGAGAGAGCTCTTAGAATGTTTTTTTCCTTTATCTTTTAAGAGCAAACCCGAGAGATGGCGCTCAGGCCACGATTGGTACGGGTATCGTCAGAGGGCCCAAAAAGCGAGCAATGAATGCCCAAGTCAAGAGACCTCGCACTCAGTCGAGTTCTGAAGAGGAACGGCCACTGACCCTCCCCAATAAGATGTCCTTGGGAAAAAGGAAGCAGCCTGTTGCGAAAGTCCCCAAGAGAGGGGGAGTTGACGATTGGGAAGGCTATCAGGCCGCCTTTAGTCAGGTGAGCTCTATTCCTCAAACGATTTTTGACAACTTCTTCTTCTTCTTCTATGTCTATAATCAATCATTAGCTTATAAAAATTTACTCTTATTCAGGACCTGCTGACTCACCTGGAGGTTGCATGCGAGCGACTGGTGAAGATCTCAACCATTTGCAATGCGGCCTGCGGTGGCAAGAAAAGGAAGCGGGAGATGTCTGAAGATGAAGATGGAGGTGCTGAGAATGATGATGATGATGATGATGATGATGATGATGGTGAGGGAGAAGAAGAAGAAGAATTGAGGGCTCATTTGGAGGCTACAGCCAAACGTTATTTAAGGTAAGTCTTCTCTCTTCTTTTTACAGCAGTAATAAAATACAAAAAGAAAAAAGAAACCCTTTATTACACGGTACATTGTACTGAATCCTGTCCCTTGTTTTTTTTTAAAAAAAAAAAGGTTGCGAGAACGTCGAATGCGTAGCAAGAAAAGACGCGTTGCCAAGGCCGTACGAGTGCTAGGACAAAACGACGCGAAAATGGCTGAGGACCACAGAGACGACACCCCAGTAGCGGAGACCAAGAGACGCGTTCCGGTGACATTCAAGGAACCAAGGGAACCAAGGGAACCAAGGGAGCCTGTTGAACCCGAGGAGTCTTCGTACCCACGTTTCGTAAACATTACGAGCGACAGCTCTTCCTCCATACTGATACCTCCCACCCCTCCGGTGCCAGGGTCTCGTCAGGAACGATTAAGCGCAATTACTCAACCGGCTCGACCTTCCAATTGGGTTCCCAATTCTCAACCCGATGAGAAGCTGAACGCTGTCTCCCCGCGACCATTTCATTCAACACCCGAACCAGGTCCGTGTCCTCCGGATGATGTGATGCGAGCTATGGGGTGCAACACTTCGCAGGAGTGGAGGGCCACCTGTGAAAAAATGGCCGCGCATTTACGTCCTTGCGAAATAAACATCAGGTGGGTACTATTCTCAAAGTATAGTATTTGAGGCTACATTTTAATTTATTTTTTCCAGGAGAAAATTTATGAATTTTAGTATCTAACACCACCATACCTTTATACTTACAGTGCCATTCGAAGGGAGAGCAAGATGGAAGAAGAAGAAGAAGAAGCAGCGTCAAAGGTTAACCGAATAGACGAGACACCCCCCAATACATCCAAGGATGCTGCAGGACGCAACGTTCAACCGCCTGTTCCTGAGCCTACCAAAACCAGGGCACGTAGTCCAACAGGAGAGCTCTTCTCATCATACAGCTCCATTCCCAGTACCATTCCCGAGCACGTTTACACGGACTCATCCTATGACAGGGACATGGTGGCGGCTGCTGATGAGTGAGTGTGCTGTTTATAAGCATTATTTTTTTCGTTATGACTAAATAAAATAGATATAATGGACTTCTCCTTATAAAGCTTTCATTCATTCATTCATTCATTCACTCCCTTGCAGAGCGGAGAGGCTGGCTGAGAAGGAACCCATTAAGCCGGCGCAGAAGGAAGACAACCTCATAAGCGAGCCTCAGCCTGGGTGTTCAACGGCAAAACCGGACGTATCGGGTGATAAGACTCCGCGTCAGGGCTTCAGGTTACACGTGCCCGTGCCTGAGGATGATGCCAAAGCCGCTCCTGATGGACTCACATCCAGGTGAAGTTTGAGTTTAAACTATGAAAATTCCGAATAAAAAAAATTTGTCAAGAGAAGGGCTATTTTTAACTTTTTGTCATTTTCTATTCCAGTGAGCGACAGGAAATTTGGAAAGCCATGAGCACAGTTGGCAAGGTGAGCGCAATGCCTGAAGGCGACATCGAAGGCGATAGTGACTTGAAGCAATTGGTTGACATTCTATACAATGCAGGGGAATGCACAGGGGAGGGAGGTGTTGCGGAAAGACTAAATGCTCTTGATGGGGTGGGGGAGGAGGAGGAGGAGGAGGAGGAGGGGGAGGTTGGGGGCGTAGAGGTAGGGGAGGAGGAAGAAGCGCCTGTTTTAGACGCTGTAGACGCTCAGGTTGCGAATGAGAGTGATTTGTGGGATGACACGCCACAGGGCGAGCTTCCCGGGTATGAGTTTGATGATAGGATGCTTTTTAGAGGTCGCGATTATGCATTAAATTTCCATAGAAATATGAGAATCGATGCGAGACATCTAGAATTTGCTGATGGTCTAGCGACAGAAATTGTCTACAAAGTGTACTTTAATCAGAACTGGAATAACGTAGTTTTGGCAGAGGTTTTGGGGAATTGTTGGACATCATGGACGCCATAATCGAGAGGCTTAGAGTATGCTACAGTGACAATGATCTGGTTAGGGTTTATATTTCGAGCAAGTCCTTCTACGCGCCTCGCACAATAGGTCTGATGCCCCTCGGCGAATTGACAGTGGGACTGGTATCCGACGTGATAGAAAGCGTGCTGCAGTCGGACGAGTCCCTTGTGCTGGATGAACCACTGGACATTCATGTCGCTGTGGTGAGGAACCCGAGAGGGGCTGGCCGTGTGGAAGGGTTGCTTTACAACTTCGGAGAGGGAGATTCTCTCCGCTACTCAAAGGCCATTTCACAAACTAAAGTGTTGGACAACCTGTGTCTGGCCAGATCGGTTACTGTAGCACTAGCGAAGGCCCGTAAACTGGAGTGCGAGGAGATTGGTGATGGCGTTTTACTCAGACAGGCCCAAAATCATTTGGACCAGCTGTACAATGCCAGACGTCAAGTGCTGACCCGAGAGGCCAGATCTCTACAGTCACTGGCGGGCTTCGCTCTCGATTATACGCCCTCTTTTACTGACATTGCAGCTTTCGAAAGGGCTGTGAACTCGCAGATTGTAGTGTTCCAGTCCGGTACTGATTTAACGCCGGTGTATGTGGGCAACTCTGAGAGGCAGAGAACTATCTATCTGTTCTATGCCAAAAGGGACAGTAATGACAAAAGCCCGGGTCACTTTCATGCTGTCGTGAATCTTCTGAAGATGTTCAGAGGCGTGACCTTCTGCACAAAGTGTAAGGCCTGCTTTGGAAAGAAGGACAAGCACGCATGCGCGAATGAGTGTAAATCCTGTGGTGTTAATTCGTGTCCCATTATAGAGGAGGAGAAAAAAATGTGCACCACCTGCAACAGGTTCTTGAATTCTCAGGCCTGCTTCGACGCTCACATTGAGAAGGGTGTGTGCGCCGAATCCCTCCGTTGCCTAGATTGTAACTATTTTTACCGGCGGGGCGCCGAACACCGTTGCGGCTATAGATTATGTCGAATATGTCAGCAACAGGTGACGGGTGTACACTATTGCTATATACGCCAAAAGAAACCTAAAGCCATTTCGGCGAAGTACATGTTTGCGGATTTCGAGACGGACCCGAATGGCGAAATTCATGAACCGAATTTGGTTGTGGCGCATTGGCAATGTGAACACTGCGAGGGTGTCAGTCATCGTGACAACCCTCGATGCGCTCACTGCGGAACCCCTTGTGTCAAGTGTCGCGGTCAGGTGGGACGTCATAGGAGGGGCGACGATCTTCGTCAAACCTGCATGATGAGCTCCGAATGCGGCCTGAGAGGTATCGAATTGTTTGGGGAGAATATAGCTCACGAATTTTGTCTGTTCTTTTTCGATCGCCCTTTTGAGGGTTACACATTGCTATTCCACAATGGCCAGGCGTATGACGCTTATTTCCTGATGAATTACGTGCTGAACAGTCTAACAAGACA